>BQNB010051455.1:0-38848 GCA_026074375.1 Tanacetum coccineum | reverse complement strand
TTTATCCTTTTGGGATTATGCTCTAGAGTCTGCAACACGCATTCTCAATATGGTTCCAACAAAGAAGCTAGATAAGACACCATATGAACTGTGGTATGGAAAAGTTCCAAACTTGTCTTACATAAAGATCTGAGGATGTGAGGATCTTGTAAAGAGAGATACGCCTGATAAACTCAAACAAAGATCTGTTAAGTGTATCTTTATAGGATATCCAAAGGAAATGATGGGTTACTATTTTTATTTCCCACCTGAAAACAAAATTGTTGTTGCAAGGTATGTTGAATTCTTTGAGAAATGTCTCATAAATCAAGAAATCAGTGGGAGGGCGGTAGATCTTAAAGAAATTCAAGAAGAAAAAGATACAAAACCTTCTAAAATCACCACAAGAGGATGTGATTCCGATTCCTAGGTCCGAAAGGACACGTCGAGCTCCAAACCGCTTATGTCTAAATGTAGAGGTGGAGGAGCATAGTTTAGGGGATCTTAGAGAACCCGCTAACTATAAATCTGCTATGTTAGATCCTAAATCTAAAAAGTGGGTCAATGCTATGAATGTGGAAATGCAATCCATGATAAAAAATATGGTATGGGTCTTGGTCGATCTTCCTCCTAATTGTAAAACTATTGGGAGTAAATGGATTTTTAAGAAAAAGACTGACATGGATGGCAATGTACACATCTATAAAGCTCGTCTTGTGGCAAAGGGTTATACTTAAACCTATATGGTTGATTATGAAGAAACGTTCTCACCCGTGGCTGACATTAGAGCTATTAGGATTCTCATATCCATAGCAGCGTTCTATGATTATAAGATATGGCAAATGGATGTCAAAACAGCCTTCTAAAATGGTTATCTTGATGAAGACATCTATATGGTACAACCTGAAGGTTTTGTTGAGCCTAAACATCCCAGAAAAGTATGCAAGCTTCAAAGATCCATTTATGGTCTTAAGCAAGCATCAAGAAGCTAGAATAAATGATTTGATGAGGAAATCAAAAGGTTTGGTTTTGATCAAAATCTTAATGAGCCATGCGTATATCAAAAGGCTAGTGGGAGTAATGTTACATTCCTCATCTTATATGTTGATGACATAATAATCATGGGTAGTCACATTCCAAGTTTACAAAGTGTAAAAAATTATCTTGGAAAGTGTTTTTCTATGAAAGATTTAAGGGAAGCGGCATTTATTCTTGGAATCAAAATCTATAGAGATATTTCGAAGCGATTAATTGGACTTAGTCAAAATGCTTACATGGATAAGATCATAAAGAGATATAATATGGATAATTCCAAACGTGGTACCATTCCCATGTAAGAAAGACTTGACTTGAACAAATCACAAGGTGCTCAAATGCATAAAGAGGTGAATCGTATGAAAAATGTACCTTATGCTTCAGCTGTAGGGTCCATTATGTATGCGGTTAGATGTACTAGACCTGCTGTTGCATTTGCACAAAATTTAACAAGCCTATTTCAACATAATCCAGGTGAACTTCCTTAGACTGCTGTGAAAAACATTCTTAAGTATTTAAGAAATACTAAAGATATGTTCTTGGTTTATGGTAGAAATCCTAGCACAGAACATAGAGTTGAATGTTATTACGATGTTGGATTCAAGATTGATAGAGATGACACGAAGTCTCAGATAGGATATGTCTTCATTTTGAATGGAGGCGCAGTGGATTGGAAGAGCTCCAAGCAAAGTACCATTGCAATGTCTGCTACAGAATCTGGATACATAGCTGCTTCAAAAGCTGACATGGAAGCTGTTTGGATTAGGAAGTTTATCTCAGGGCTTGGTATAGTACCAACGATAAATGAACCTTTGAATATGTACTGCGACAATTCAGCTGCAATTCATTATGCTAATGAAACGGGGGTTCAGAGAGGCGCCTGACACTGTCATAGAAGATATCATTATGTTCGCGAGTGTGTTGAACTGGGCGAAATAAGGATACTTAAAGTTCACACAGATAACAATCTAGCTGATCCTTTTACAAAGGCTTTATCAAATAGGAAGCTTACTCAACATGCTAGGAGCATAAGGCTTTGTCCTGCTAGTAGTTTCATGTAGATCTGTGTTTTAGTATTTGGATAAAGGATGTTAAAACAATTTTATTTTATGATAATGATACGTTGGTATTTTATTATTTTATATTATAATTTGTATCCTATATTTGCATGTTTAGATCCATTTATGGTCTTAAGCAAGCATCAAGAAGCTGGAATAAATGATTTGATGAGGAAATCAAAAGGTTTGGTTTTTATCAAAATCTTAATGAGCCATGCGTATATCAAAAGGCTAGTGGGAGTAATGTTACATTCCTCATCTTATATGTTGATGACATAATAATCATGGGTAATCACATTCCAAGTTTACAAAGTGTAAAAAATTATCTTGGAAAGTGTTTTTCTATGAAAGATTTAGGGGAAGCGGCATTTATTCTTGGAATCAAAATCTATAGAGATATTTCAAAGCGATTAATTAGACTTAGTCAAAATGCTTACATGGATAAGATCTTAAAGAGATATAAGATGGATAATTCCAAACGTGGTACCATTCCCATGTAAGAAAGACTTGACTTGAACAAATCACAAGGTGCTCAAATGCCTAAAGAGGTGAATCGTATGAAAAATGTACCTTATGCTTCAGCTGTAGGGTCCATTATGTATGCGGTTAGATGCACTAGACCTGCTGTTGCGTTAGCGCAAAATTTAACAAGCCTGTTTCAACATAATCCAGGTGAACTTCCTTAGACTGCTGTGAAAAACATTCTTAAGTATTTAAGAAATACTAAAGATATGTTCTTGGTTTATGGTGGAAATCCTAGCACAGAACTTAGAGTTGAATGTTATTGCGATGCTGGATTCGAGACTGATAGAGATGACACGAAGTCTCAGACAGGATATGTCTTCGTTTTGAATGGAGGCGCAGTGGATTGGAAGAGCTCCAAGCAAAGTACCATTGCAATGTCTGCTACAGAATCTGAATACATAGCTGCTTCAGAAGCTGCCATGGAAGCTGTTTGGATTAGGAAGTTTATCTCAGGGCTTGGTATAGTACCAACGATAAATGAACCTTTGAATATGTACTGCGACAATTCAGCTGCAATTCATTATGCTAATGAACCGGGGGTTCAGAGAGGCGCCATACACTATCATAGAAGATATCATTATGTTCGCGAGTGTGTTGAACTGGGCGAAATAAGGATACTTAAAGTTCACACAGATAATAATCTAGCTGATCCTTTTACAAAGGCTTTATCAAATAGGAAGCTTACTCAACATGCTAGGAGTATGAGGCTTCGTCTTGCTAGTAGTTTCATATAAATTTATGTTTTAGTATTTGGATAAGGGATGTTAAAATAATTTTATTTTATGATAATGATACGTTGGTATTTTGTTCTTTTATATTATAAATTGTGTCCTATATTTGCATGTTTAAATCCATGAATAATAAATGTATTATTCTAAATTAATCAGTTGTCGATTAACAATATGGAAATATTGTTAAACTAAGACAATTCTAAGTGATTGGTGATATTGGAGATATTAAGGATGAGTCCACCAAACTCACATGATATTCATAAGATGAATATTGGATTTCCCCGCCACAAGAACATCACTTTATGGATCGACGTCATCAAGTGAATCTTGTACGTGATTTTATTTACATAAATCCTTAGACTTGAGACGCAAGTAGGTTTAGCATATGTGGATATCCCTTCTTGATATAGTTTAAGCTGTCCTGAATAAGGTAACTAATAAGGGATATGTCATAATGGTTTATGCCACATGTTGTCTAGACACTTGTAGTCAATATAGAATTTGTTCCTTCAAATTGTTAAAGAAGATACCACTGTCAGATGTGTGTATGGCTGTACCTGAAAACTCATGTAGAAATGTCTCATTGATTTTCAGTAATCTTGATTACTTCATATATGAGAAACAGAATCGTTAAATATAGAAGGACATTGATCCCTATCCAATTTAACAATGGTATCGGAAATAAAGGAATTGTAAATTCATAAATCATTTGTTCATGCCCTGTGAAACCATACTCGAATATTTTGGGAGCATTGGCGTGTTGCTAGATTCTTACCAATGTTATTATATTATTTACTTGTCCAAGTGGGAGCTGTTGGAATATGTCCATCGTAAATAATATATGTCTGAATTATTTATTCGAGCCTAAAGGGACGCACACGTTAATACGTAAACAATGTTTAATTAGTGTTTTTAGTAAACGATAAATAAATATATTAGTTAAATGTTTAATAGTTAAACACTAAGGACTAATATGTAAAACCTGTAAAAGAAAGGGAGTTTCGGGTTTCTTTGTGTTTAATAGGTCGGTTAAAGAATTCAAGTAGGACTTGGATTGCTAGGCTTGAACAAGTATATATAATGACCCTTAAGGGACATTATGTGATACGATATCAAAGAAAGAAAAACTCCAAAACCCTTTTGCTCCTTTATACAACCGAACACAAAACCATAAAGTTGTTTTTTGTTTGTTTTCCACTTCTAGTGATTCGATCAACAGTAAACAAGAAAATGGGTATTCGGTTAGTAGGGTTCGACCTCAAGAACTCGCAAGGGTATTCGATTTTGTTGATAGTCAAGTTACGGGTTCGTTTACTAAAACACTACTAGTACTAGCATACTTCATTGTTTGCTAAGAACGTATTGTGTGTGTTGACTTAGAGAGATCTTGCTTTAGATCTTGGAGGGTTTTGCGTGTGACATTAAACACACGCGTATATAGAAGACGGTGTTAACGGTTACCTTAAGCGGTGTATCATTTCGTGCTAAAAGGTATACATCTTCTATCCTTGTTAATTAATGTGTTCTACATGTGATCTTTAATTCCGTTGCGTACTCGTGTTAATTAATTGGTTAATTAGATCGTAAAACCTAACAGTAACTTCAAAGTCAGCTATTATTCCATTATGATGTAAAACTGACTGAGTCGGGTTGACTCATAATGTTTAACTTGCAATAGGTCCGAAACCGCTAGAAATAGTGGCCTATTTCAAACACCCACACAAAATGGTTGGCTTTTATAACTTCCCTCCTTATAGTACTATTAACTTGCATTAAAAGGATAAGCAAACCTTTCGTGTTGCGTTTTGACATTACAGGTCATGTAACAGAAACATGTAAGTTACACTCATAGTATTCTGAGTAACAAAAATTCCCACACATAAACATGTACTTAAAAATACTACAGATAAGAAATACTAATACAATGTAAACCTTGGACGTGCACGAGACTTATAACTAATTCCAGTGTTTTTACTTTATTAAATTGCCTATAATACTACCAAAGACTTGATGAAATTTTCAACAAACAACATATAATTGTACCTCCATACCTCTAAAGTAATCCTTGTTCCTGCATTTTTATTCGTATACTAAAAGATGCTTTGAAGTGCACCTAAAAGAGTGAACCAACACATAGAAACAAAATAAGAAACTTGTTTATTTAGATAGAGGATCTTACTGAAGAAAAAATTATGCAAAAGGAGAAAAAAAATTGAAAGTGCACACACTAAAATAATATTTCCTAACACTTTAAGAATACAACTCACCAAACAGAGGTGTTTCGCATATTTTCAAAACTAGGACATGTTGATTTCTTACCCAAGAGGTCTTATGGTTTGGTACAAAAATAAATGATAAAAATCAAGAGTTTACCCGTATCTCTTCCATGAAATTAGATTATCATTCTTTACTGACCTGGTTAAGACCTATAAATTACGAAATCAACTTCTTAAAGAATTAGGTCTCACCTGCTTTGCACCATAAAAGTTGATTTTTGTGTTGTTCCTTACTGATTGATACGTGAAGCCTGAAAAATCAATCATAAAAACAAAAAAATTAATCGTCCTAAATCAAAATTCTTGATAAAAATATAAAAACAGAGGAAGAAGATAATGGCGGTATAATGTTATGCATGAGGAACCACATACTATTAATTTTTATTATTAAGGATTCCTAAATCCCAATATCAGTTTTTGTCATTAAGGTTTGAGATGAAACCATTGTCAAACCTGATAGCCATTTGGTTATTGATAAGAACAAAGCAAAGTATTATGATATGCAGATGACATTAGGTTTTATGAATACAGATGTTTTTATACACTCTCATGGTAAATTAGAGTAGCATAATCTATCTATACTTCTATATCTATACTTCTATACTACATATAAAGCATTTCCACACAAACCTTGAAAACTGAAACTGAAAAATTTAATGTTGAATGATAATTTTGGATTCTATTAATGCTAATTGATGATTAATGATACTTTTGGATACTATTAATACCAACTAATGATTATATCTGTAACACCCCCATTTTTACATATAGCAACGGAAGCTAATCTGGGGTATTACTTCAAGGTACAATAGTCATAATCATAGAAAACGAATCAAAAAGAGTCATTTTTGAAAATTAAGTTATCATTCATTATTTCATCAGAGTTTTTACAAACGAAAGGTCCCAAAATCTAAAACACAAAGTTTGAATGATAACAGTTTTGCCATCTTCAAGTCCTTGCCACTCCGTGCCATAAGTTGCTTAATTACCTGAGATAAAACATGCTAAAAAGTCAACACAAAGGTTGAGTGATATTCATAGGTTTAAGTTAAATAATTTGAATGCAAATTCGATATTGGGTTACGTTGTTATACACCCGTTATTTGTAAAACAATATTATTGCCATTAGCTCATGAATCCGAAGCCTTGGGATATATTTGATACGTTATAGCCCCAACGGGTGCCTTTGCCAAAACACCCGCAGTTATATTCTAATGGTGTGCAATTGGTTACCGGTATAACTGGGTACACCAACGGGGAGGCCAATCCCAAATAGATCTATTCACAACATTCGCGCTCACTCCACTGTAGATTAATTAACAGATTCGATGATATTGGGGACTTAAAGGACATAATAGTTACTTGGCAATAGATAAATCAGAGACAGACCTACATAAATAATTTGCTCATTCATGGTTTATAGCATGTATCCCCCTTGCGGGTTTATGAAATATTTAAAAGATTGAAATGCGAGGCTATGAACTCACCTTAACAGTATAGGGAAATCTGAGTGATAGCAAAGGTATATGAAATAAAAGTAACGGCTTTGTCACACGCAACCTGGGGTAATATGTCAAGTCTTAGTTTGATTGAATATGTTTTACATTATAATGAATATCATCTTTTATTGAATTATTATAGAATATTGTATCACTGTTCGGGCCATCATAATTCAGAGGTCATTCAGTAAACGTTTGAGGAGCTAGGGCACTTTAAATCGTAAACCCAACAACTCAGTCAGAACGTAATACCAAGATGAAACCCCTTAATATGAAGCTCCCTAGTATTGTGATACGATATAGATTCGGGATAGGATTTTTAAAAGCACATCGATGATGAATTTTATAATAGTTATAACATAATCGGTTTTAAGCGTTTTGCTTAATAACTGGAAATGATAAGCACGTCAAGCGTTAATTAAAGTTATGTCTTATAAGGTTTTGAACACATTTCCACACTTTTTCAAAATGTTACATTTTAGACCCTTAAGAATGAAAAATGGCAAAATATACCCTTGGAGTTTTCACTTTTACAAGTTTGGTCCTTCTAGTTTAAAAGATGTACAAAGTAAACCTTGTATTTTGGAAAGTGACATAATAGACCCCTATAGTTATAACTTTGATAAAATGACATTTTCAGTCCCTTTAGTTATAAGTTTCAGAAAGTTACGATATATACCCCTTGCATGGATAATATTTACAAAACAAGTCCGAATGGCCATGCAAGCTTATTTTAACATTCCAAAAGATATTTGCAGGTTATAGCTTATTAGAATAAGCTAAAATATGAAGGTTTAACGTAACGAAAGTTTAAAATAACGATTCGTTAAGCTAAAAATCAAAACGGGTCAAATTAGGGTTTTAAAATGAAAACGCGTAGGTTTTTAATTCAAATTCTTTCAATAATCAATAAAGTTGTTATATTAACATTAGTTAAGATAGATTATAACAATATTTAGCCATTATAACATTTAGATTTAAGAAAAACAAGAAATTAGGGTTTATGGGTTCGGTTTTGGATCAAAATGGTAAAACGCCTAGAATTTGAGATAAAAAGTTTTAACAAGAGTTCAAGCATGATCATATGAATATTATATGAATGTAAGAGCAGGTATGAATCATAAGAAACCTGGGTTTGAGCTTCGAAGATCAACAATGGAGGAAAACGGGTCGTATGGGTCAAAATGCACTTGTACGCCTAGTTTTTCTTCTTTGGGGCTTCAAGGCTTCAATATTTCTCTTGATTATTGTTCTTGGAACCTCTTTGGAACTTCTTGAGCAGAGATTAGCTGCTATTATGGGTTATAGAAAGAAGATGTGGGGAATGAGTTGATATGAAGGGTGCGAAGCCCCTTTTATAGTCGAACGAGCCTTAGAGGCCAAGGAGAGGGGATGTGGTGGCTTATTTCTGGTGTGGCTGAGTTGGAGGAGCTATAAGGGTGACATGGGAGGTCTATGGTGGTATCTAGGTTAAGGTGGAGGGTTGTTTGTGGTGGTGTAGGTCACGGCAAGTCTTGGAGCCAAAGGAAGAGATGTGGCCAATCTAGCAACCAAGGATATGAGTTAAGGTGCTTGTAAGCTAGTTGTGAGGCAAGGAGCTTGGTCATCAAGGTTCTTGGATGCAATGTTATCTTTCAAAATGGGTTAAAAGAAAGAAAAAGAGGTCGCAGGTTTGAATGGCTCGAACTAGGGTTTTTCTTGGTTATTTTCATGTACATTTGATTAGTAATGATAGATTAAGGATTATAAGACTTGTATTAAGGGTTTAAAACAAGATTTGATTAGTGGTTCAAGTTCAAAATGGTTGAAAATAGGTAAATGGGTCGCGGGTTAATGGGTGAACCGAGTAAAAATGGTCACGAGTCAAATTAGGCACGAAATGGGGTTTTTAAGCCTTATTTTCGAGGCATTTGATTAATGATATAGATTATGGATGTAAACTTAATTAAAGTTTTACAACATATTTTAAAATTGAAAAAATGTTCATGATCAATATGGATAAAATGATAAACGGGTCATATTTGCATCTAGGGTCGTTTAGGGTTTTACACGATCTAATCTCGGCCATATGTTTATTAGAATGATAAATGATGATGGAATAAGATTGGTTATGTTGTAATTTAAGTTATTAAAACTTATTTGAGTGTTGGTTTAGGTTTATGATGGATAAAAATTAAGAAACGGGTCATTTTAGTATTTAGCTCGGGTTAGGGTTTCTAACTTGGATTTCTTGTAATTTCATGAAATGAGAATGAATATGGATTGTAAATGAAGTATATGACTTGCTTGTAACTTGTATTTGATAGATTGTAAAAGATTACTTAGGAAAACGGAGGTAAAACGGCTATTTTGGATATCGTGCATTAATGACTTGTACATTATGCTTTAAAGAACTTGTACCTTATTTTGGAGGGAAAGATATTATTCAAATGAGATATTATATTACTTGTACATGAGCTTTAGTAGCTTGTGCATTCAATTTAGATATTAACCTTTCATGGAATTAGGGTTTAGAGTTATACGATAACGGTTTAAAGCCCGTTTTGATATAATGTTGCAAATGGTACATTATAAGAGTAATGTACTTTGTAAAATGAATATTAGAAATTGGACTTTGACATGTTTATGATGTTTTGCTTGACATATATGTAGATAGGATAGCAATGTGTAGGTTACGTCTGCTTGCAAACAATAGATTATGCAATGTTTACATTGCATATTTGAAAATTGGCAAAGCAAGTAATATAATAAAGCGAAAAATTTCTCGTAGATTTGGTTATCAAATAATAGTAGTTTGGATTTTGCATTGATGACAATTCTGGGTTTGTTATATAAACTCCCGGCTAGTATGGCTTTAGTTGTTTATAATTTCATTTTGGTAACCTAAGGGTATGATCAATTTGTAACCGAAATCAGGTCATGCATGTTTCCAGATTATATATGAAAAGGATGTATTATGTCATGTCTGTAATCGAATTTATTATGAATGAATGTCGATTTAGTTACACCATTGTTAATTTCAATTCAGTTTTGCATTTCACTGTGTGATGTGATCTAACTTTATTTATTGTGTATATGTCATGTCATGGTTATGATTTTATGAAATCTAACGGGTATTATATTTTCTTGTGGTTGAAGAAAATGGCACCAAAAAGAACCACTAGAGCCAACCCCGCCGCTACCACTGCCATTACTTCTGTGACTAATGCCCAACTTAAGGCAATGATCGACCAAGGTGTTACTGATGCTTTGGCAGCACTTGATGTTGACAAAAACACGAATGGCGATGACAGCCATAATTCGGGAACGGGTGTTAGAAGGACATAACGAGTTGCAAGAAAGTGCACTTACCCAGACTTCATGAAGTGCCAACCTCTAAATTTCAAAGCAACGAAAGGAGTTTGTTACTTGATTCAATGTTTGAGAAATAGAAAACTTGTGTTAGTATAAGCAACTGCTCTATGAAAACCAAATCAAGTTTTCCACTTGTACTCTTCTGGCAGGTGCGGTAACAATGTTGGAAACTCCACGTTGAGGGACTATTGGTCCATGATTTTGCATATGCAATACTTGGATAACCTGAAAAAGAAGATACTGACAGTAATTGCCCGGGGAGCAAGATTAAGAAGCTCGATGCTGAGTTATGGAATCTGAAGGTGAAAGGTACCGACGTGATAGGTTACAACCAACGTTTTCAAGAACTGGCATTGCTGTGTGTTAGAATTTTTCCTGAAGAATCGGACAAGATTGAGAGATATGTTGGTGGTTTGCCCGACATGATCCACGGAAGTATAGTAGCATCAAAGCCTAAGACAATGCAAGAGGCGATTAAAAATAGCAACTAGACTAATGGATAAGAAAATCCATACTTTTGCTAAACGTCAGACAGAGAACAAAAGAAAGCAAGATGATAACCAACAACAAAACAAGAGGCTGAACACTGACCGAGCCTACACTGCAGGATCTGGCAAGAAAGAAACTTACGAAGGATCTGAACCTCTGTGTTCAAAATGCAACTATCACCATGACGTATAATGTGCTCCAAAATGCCACAAGTGTAACTGAGTTGGCCATCTGGCTCATGACTGTAGGAGTACTGCAAATGCTAATGCTAGTAACAATCAGAGGGGCATTAGGGTAGGTCAGAAACCTACTTGCTATGAATGTGGAGCCCAAGTACATTTCAAGAGGGATTGTCCAAAGTTGAAAAACAATAACGTGGTAAAACCAAGGAGAAATGGCAATGCTCCAGCGAAAGTATCTGCGGTAGGCGTGCAAGGAAAAACCAACTCAAACATCGTTATTGGGTACAATTCCTCTAAACAACCGCTATGCTTCTGTCTTATTTGGATACAGGTACCGAAGAAGCATTGTGTCTACTGCAGTTAGATCCGATTGGTAAATTGGGGGGGGGGGGGGGGGGGTATAAGGGGGGGGGGGGGGGGGGGGGGGAAAATGAATAGTATTTATTTTTTGTTATATAAGGAATATATATTTAGATAATTATTATGTGTGATATAGCTGACGGGAGAATAGTGTGGGTTAAACGTTGAATTAGGGGTTGTACTTTTTGGTATTTATTATACAATTATAATAGACTTATGACAACAAGTAATTGGTAGTACATCGAAGTAATTTTAAATAAAAGGTAGGATTGGGTTTGGAATAGAAAAAGAGTAAGTGTTTGTGATGAGAAATCGTATTGTATTCCCCTGGGAAATGAAAGTTTTTTTTTTTTTTTTTTGATTGTTCACCCACCCCCCCCACCCCCACCCCCCCCCCTCCGGTAACGAAGCGACCTAGGAAACGAGACTCGTTTGAACATCATCTCATGCACTAAAATGCAAAAGTACATGCTAAAAGGATGTCCTATCTTTTTAGCACATGTTACTACAAAGGAAACTGAAGACAAGTCGGAGAAGAAGTGACTTGAGGACGTACCAATCGTTCGAAGTTTTCTTAAAGTATTTCCTGAAGACTTGTCAGGTCTTCCACCGACTCGACAAGTGGAATTCCAAATCGATTTGATACCTGGTGCTGCACCTGTAGCACAGGCACCTTATCGGTTGGCCCCGTCCGAAATGAAGGAATTATCGGACCAACTCCAAGAACTTTCTAACAAGGGCTTCATAAGACCTAGTTCCTCACCTTGGGGAGCTCCAGTCTTGTTTGTCAAGAAGAAGGATGGATCATTTCGAATGTGCATCGACTACCGAGAGCTGAACAAGCTGACGGTAAAGAATCGTTATCCACTCCCAAGGATCGACGATTTATTTGATCAACTACAAGGATCCAGTGTTTATTCTAAGATAGACTTGCGATCAGGTTATCACCAGCTTTGATACGGTTAAGACGATATAATGAAGACGCAATATCAAAACTCGATATGGTCATTATGAGTTTCCAAGTTAAGCATTTTGTCGTGACGAACGCACCAGCGGATATTTAATGGATCTCATGAACAAAAAAAAAAAAAAAAAAAAAAAAGTGTGCAAGCCATTTTTGAATAGATTTGTGATTTTCTTTATTAACGATATCCTTATCTACTCCAAGAACAAGAAGGAACATAAAGAACATCTTAAGGCAATTCTACAATTGCTTAAGAAAGAGGAGTTGTACGCTAAATGCTCTAAATGTGAATTTTGGCTTCCCAAGGTACAATTTCTTGGCCACGTGATAGATAGTCAAGGCATTCACGTGGATCCCGCCAAGATCGAATCCATAAAAGATTGGGCATCTCCTAAAATGCCAACTGAGATCGCAATTTTTAGGTCTTCGCTGTGTATTACTGAAGACTCAACAAGAATTTCAAAGATCGCCAAAGCCACTGACCAAGCTTACTCAAAAGAAGGTCAAGTTTGTTTGGGGCGACAAACAAGAAACATCATTTCAACTGTTGAAGCAGAAGTTGTGTAGTGCACCAATTTTGGCTCTACCTAAAGGAAGCAAAGATTTTATCACATACTGCGATGCTTCAATCAAAGGTTTGGGCGCTGTGTTGACGCAAAGAGAGAATGTGATTGCTTATGCATCACGCCAATTGAAAATTCATGAGAAGAACTATACGACTCATGATTTGGAACTTAGAGCAGTAGTGTTCGCTCTCATGATTTAGAGGCACTATCTGTATGGGACCAAGTGTACGGTGTTCACTAATCATAAGAGTTTACAACACATTCTTAATCAGAAAGAGTTGAACATGAGGCAACATCGTTGGTTAGAGTTGCTTAGTGATTACGATAGAGGAGATTTCTTTATCACTCGGGAAAGGCAAATGTTGTTGCTGATGCTCTGAGCAGGAAAGAGCGAATAAAGCCATTAAGAGTTCGAGCCTTAGTCATGACTATTGGTTTGGACCTTCCTAAGCAAATCTTGAATGCTCAGACTGAAGCACGAAAACCAGAGAACATCAAGAACGAAGATGTTGGAGGTATGTTGATAGAAAATTCCTAAGGATCAAGAAGAACTAGAACGGAAAAGTTGGAACCCCGTGCCAACGGAACTCTATGCTTAAATGGCAGGAGTTGTTACCCTTATGCGATTTGAAGGACTGTGGATCATACACGAGTCCCCACAAGTCAAATAATCTACTCCTTCGGGTCCTGACAGATGATCAGACATGAAGACTATATTGGTTGCCAATATGAAGGCCGGCAATCAACCACCTATGTTAGCAAATGTATGCCACGTTTGCTAAGGTTAAGGCTGAACACCAAAGGGACTTGGGTTTGTTGGTTACACCCGAGATACCTCAATGAAGTAAGATAATTACCACAATGGATTTTATTCATAAAGCCTTCATAAGTTGTCATAAAGGTTATGACACCAGTTGGGTGATTGTTGACCGACTTACTAAATTTGCCATCTTCGTACAATGAGGAAACTGATCCATGGAAAAGTTACACGAATGTACCTAAAGGGAGGTAGTCCACGAGGCATGGTATACCTGATTTCAATCAATTTGTGAGTCGCGACCCCTAGTTCGCATCAAATTTCTGGAGTCACTTCAGACGGCCGAGTGGTATAATTTTGGATATGATTATCTGCATATCATCCAAAACTGAGCGGGCAAATAGAGGACAATTCACATTTCTTGAGGAAAGATACGGCTTGCGTGATCGACTTTAGAAGGGTTAGTTTACCATTTGCATTAGTCGAGTTTCATATATAAAGACAGTTATCATGCAAGCGATTAAGCTGCACCATTGAAGCATTTTTAACGGTAAAAGGTGACGTTCACACTATTTGTTGGGCCGAGGTTATGGGAGAAGTTCAACTCACTGGTCCCAAAATAGTCCAAGAGACGACCGAGAAGATCATTCAGATCAAGCAAAGAATTCAAGTGGCTCATGATCGACAAAAGAGTTATGCCGATTTAAAGTGTAAGCCGATGTAATTTCAAGTTGGAGATAGAGTTATGCTTAAGGTTTCACCTTGGAAAGGAGTAGTATGTTTTGGCAAACACGAGAAGCTAAACCATAGATATGTTGGACCTTTCAAAGTGTTAGAAAAGGTTGGAGCCGTTGCTTACAAGCTTGAACTTCCTCAAGAGCTGAGCAGGGTTCATAATACGTTTCATGTATCCAACTTGAAGAAGTGCTATGCCGACGAACCATTAGCCGTTCTGTTGGATGGACTACACATTGATGACAAGCTTCATTTTGTCAAGGAACCAGTCGAAATCATGGATCGTGAAGTCAAACGGTTGAGGTAAAAAGACGTGTTTCAATAGTCCCAAGGGTTTCGATTAGAACTCCAGAGAGTACCCTGAGTTTACATGGGAACATGAAGACCAATTCCGGAAGAAGTATCCACACCTCTTCACAAAGACTACACCGTTGTCAAGTGCCGCGTCTAAAGCCTTGAGGACAAGGCTGATTTAACGGGGGAAAGACTATAACACCTCGTGTTTTAGGGTCATTTATGACGTCTATTATTTCACTATTTATTTTTATGTCTTAGTAGCGGCGTTGCTTTTAATTCTAATTGTTAAGTTAAATCGTGTAAGCTAAAAATGATCATTCAACGTAAACGGGCATCAAACAATTAAATGTTTACGTCAAGCAAGTGTTAGATAATTATTTGTAGTATAATTATTATCTTTACATATTTTATTTTATTGGTTCCGTAAAGTGTTTACGTTCGCGTTAAAATACGTTAGCATACCCAGAACCCACCAAAAAATTTCCTACGCTCACAAATACCCACAATTGTACCTAATACTCAAAAATTACAAAAATTCATCATATATATGTACATATGGCCGGATACAAGAGAGAAAACACAAAGATATTTGTAGTTCAAAACACTCTCCTTGAAATCATGGGATGATTTCCATATTAGGGAACTAAGAGCTCCATCTTACTAACCCTAATAGTGAAATGGACCAAAGACTTCCTAGAAACCCTCCTTATGTCTTTGACTAGTCCAAGAAGTATATAAGCTAGCAACTAGATAGAATACACACACACTTTCATTTTACTTGGTGAAAATCAACATATTCTCTCTTTGTCTCTCTTCCAAACCCACGGCTACAACCAAACAACATATATAATTGTTAGGTTTAAAAGTCTTCATGATGATCTTAGAGTTGCTGCTGCTCAAGTTTTTTAAGGAAGTTTTATTTTACTTCCTACTAAGTAAAAACTTAGTGCTGTTTATATTAACTCTAAGGAAAAATATGCTAATAAGTTAGTACTGACTAAGTGTAACTTATTACTACAAACTAGTGTACAACTTAGTACTCGCTAGTGTTATATAGACTGCTATATACTACTTACTAGTGTAACTTAGTACTGCTAGTGTATATTAGTACTACTAGTTACTACTGCTAGTATATGTTAGTACTGCTAGAGTAAAGTTAGTACGGTGATGAAGATTGAAGAAAATATTCTAAGTAGTTACTACTGCTTGTATACAGTTAATGCTGCTGGTGTATAAGTTACTACTACTTGTTAAGAGTTAATGCTGCTGGTACAAAAGTTACAACTGCTGAAAGATTAAGACTGCTGAAAGAGTTTCTACTTTCAAAATGATGAATTGATAAAGACAGAAGAAAGGATAAAGAAAATTCTTGAAGATCAAGATTACTTACGTGAAAGTAGGAGTTATTTATAGAATGTAGATCTTAGAGAATATTATAAGTATTAGGAATATATTTTAATCCCATAGGACCTCCTTGGTGTATAAAAGAGTCCATAGGCTATAAAGTTCTATGTACAAAAAACGAGTCAATCATAGAATTAATCATAGCTTCAAGGTTTTGTAACCCCACTACTAGTTAGAGTATTCATAATAATAATATTGAAAATACTTTGTTTTAATCAGTATTTTCATTAGAATTACAGTTCTATTCATATTCTTCTTATTAATCAAAGATTAGATTTCGCATAGTCTTTATATATATACAAAGATTTCTATCATAGATGTGTAAGATTTATCTTGCATAACAAACCTTTCACCATAGCAAGGAATTCAAGATCCATTCAAGTGAATCAACAAGTGGTATCAAAGCTGTGCTTTAAGAAAATTTTCTAAGAAGACATGGAACAAGACTCAGCACATATGGTGGCTGCATCAAAAGTCCCTATGCTTGAACCAGGTGAGTATGAGCTCTAAAGGATGAGGATGGAACAGTACATCCCGATGATTGATTATTCTTTATGGTAAGTCATAGAGAATGTTAATGCACCTCCAATAAAAAAAAGCTGTTGAAGTGTTGATACTAAAATGCTCCCTGCAACTGCTGAATGAAAATGCAAAAAGGAGTTAGAGTTTGAAGGCAAAAGCACTTTATTGATAGGAATCCCTAATTAACATCCATAGAATTTTGCAAAATGTTGATCCATGGTTGAAATTCAAAATAGCACATTCACCTAAGATATAATAATTATCGGGAGTGAAAAGTTCACAAGTTGCAAATATGAGTAGTGTTAGCATTTTAACTGATATTTAGCGGTGATTTCGTTTTAAGCTTGGTTTGGAGCAAGTGAAAAGTCGGGGACGATGAATTTATCCTTTTTGGGGCATTCTCGGATCGAAATGCATCTTGTTCTATGATCCCTAACGGTTATGGAAATAACGAAAGTCGGAATATTCTAGTTAGTTTTCATAAAAAAAATGAAAAGGTTTTGAAAAATGGGAAAATAGGGTGTTTTAAAACTTGTGATTTCTTAACTCTTCCCACAAAAGACTTTACTACTTTTTAAAGGATTAGTTTGGGGAGGTTTTGAGGTATTTGGTTTTAGAGCATATAACATTGCGTGAGGACACGACAATCACTTATTTTGGGGAATTTTGATATGTGAGAAATCACATATCCTTTTTGTATCAAAACAAACCCTAAAATGATGAAATTATGCAAATTGTTCTTGTATATTGTGTGTTTTGTCATTTGTGATGTGTAGGTACGGATATTGCAAAAATCACAAGAAAACAGCCAAAACCGGACAAAAACGAACACGAGACGGATAGAGTGCACAAGAGCTGGAAGTTTTCTAGCAAAAGGTCAACCAAAGGTCAACAATGGTCAACCTACAAGATGACAAAATCCTTGAAATACCAAAAAGTCCCTTAATGTTAAATCCATTTTCACCAAAAGCCCTAAATTAATAACACCGTTAGTCCTTTGTTAACATACGGACTAACGGTCGTTAAGTACTTTTATTAACCCATTAACCCAAAATCCTTTTACCTTTAACCGAGCCCACACCAAATCTCGTGGCCCAATTCATATAAAATAGCCCAAGTCAACACCATTTTAACATGGGTCAAACGAAAACAAAGTTATAAAAGAAGAAAAAGGCGCGAGTTTAGTTTTTGCTATTCACTCTTCTTCCTCAATTCACCTCACGTCAAAATTAAAGGGTAAAAATCACTTCCCATACTTATCCTAGTTGACAAAGAAGATGCTTAGTATCAAGCTCCATGATTGGCAAAGCAAAATGTCACTTCAAGCTTATAATTGGCTAGCTCTGACAAAGGAATGGCATGTGGACATCAAACTAACACATCCAAATGAGGAAAATTGCATTAAACTTAGTATAAAAGAAGCACACATCCTCCCAATGATTGGATTGCCAGCGTGGCAATCCGTGTGCTCTCTTTTAATCCAACGGCTATAGATGGGCATCCAATGATTAGAAGAATTAATGGTCAAGATCAAAGGGAGAGTGTATGAAGTCCTAGAACCTTCTCTCTTGGCCTATAAAAGGCGCCTCTCACTTACAGAAGAAAAAGGTAGCTAATTTAGGAATAGTGTAGAAGTAGCTTTTAGCTTATTGTTATTTTTAGCTTATAGTCATTTAAGCTCTTGTAATCTCTTGTTAAAAGCTTTGTAATTCGTTTTCAATAATAAAATTTGTAATTTACTTTTAATCTTGTGTTTAATATCTATTTTACTTAATATGCAATAATAAGTGTAATGGTTTGATAAGTCTTAATAAGCTCTTAATAAGCTTTTAAACTTTACTCAAGTTAGCTACACTCTCATTTAAGCTCTTAAAGCTTAAATGAGCTTATTGACATACAAACTCACCCTCAAATGTACCTCATCTTAATTTTGGAAGGGAAACCAGAAATGGAACGGTTTTCAGGACCTTACTAGCTTATCATAGATAAGCTAGAGCTTGTTGATTAGCTCATAAGAGCATTTTATAGCCTTGTTTATGCAGAGGCTTATGTAAGTTCTCAATTTACTTTTTATAGCTTTAATATTGCAAATTAGCTTAATACTGCTTATAACTTGCTTATTACTGTTTAATCTAGCTTATTACAGATTTTAAATGCTTATTATGTCTAATTGTTAGCTTAGAACTTGATCTGCTTGTTATTTCTTTAAACAGTTAAAAAACCAAAAATAGTAGCATAATTAGTTAGCTTATTGATTCTGCTTATTTTGTTGTTGAAATCTGCTTATTAAGTCTGTTTTTAGCTGTTCACTATCTGGTATTTACAATTTGTGCTTTTAATCTAAGATTTATAAACTTGAAATGGCATTAAGCACTTTAAAGGGGTGTTTGGGTCAAGGCAGTACTAACTTAAGTTAGTACTGCCAAGGTCCTCTTGGTTCTTTAAAGTGAATTTAATCTGCAATTTAAGTTTCTAAAGGTAAGGATTAAAGGATATTTGTAGGTTTAATCAAGTTTTCTAAAGTTTGTATGTTATTAGTTTAAATCTGGTAGCATAAGCTCAGTTATTTTAGCATCATAAGCTCAAGTCTGTTTTACTAAGAATAATTACTCTAATAGCTTTTGTTTTGAGGTTTTAAGAGTGTAGAATCAAAAATCCTAAGCCTGCACTAAATAGTTTTAAAGTTTTGATTGTCAATTGCATCAGCAGCAAAAAAAACAGACTAATGGCCTGTTTCAAGCTTAATTTTCAGATAGTTAGAGTAGTAATTAGGACTTAAAATTTAGTTTACAAATAGATTATAGGGCAATTTAGATCTGTTTAAGCTTATTTTATTCTTAAAAGTTCATTTAGACATCTGTTTTTAGTTTTGAAAATAGTACTTTGTCTTTCCATAAAAAAAAATTCAAAAACAAAAAAAAATTAGTTTTCTGCCTGCACACCTTTTTCATTCAGCATTTTCTTAGAGCATTTGATATTCAAACTAAGTTTCAAAAGCAGTTTTAAGTAGTGTGGAGGATAGATTTTCTAGTGGTAAAGATCAATAAGCCAAAAGGTTCCATTTGCTTATTGGAAATTAAGCTCAAAGTTGCCTCTTAAGACTGCTTGGTACGTTTATGCTTAAGTGTTTATTTGACTTTTCAACTTATGGCTTAATACTTTTGCTTAAAATTGGTTTGCACTTGCTTATTAGGGTAGTGAAAGAGTACTGGTAGCTTTATTAATTCCAGGTTAAGCTTATTCTAGTTTTCTAGTTACCATTAGTTTAAGTAAAAAGCTAATTTGCCTTTCAAAGTTTAAACTATCCACTTTTAAGCTAATTTTTAGCTTATTCAATGATTTTCATAAAAAGTTTCTTTAGAGAAATTTGCTTATTTTCAGTAGCTTAACAACTTTGTTTTTAAAAGTTTTGAAAATAAAAAAGTAGCAAAAAGCTCTAGGCCATGGATTCGAACCCATGACCTAGCCTTTAACACACACTCGTCCCACAACACACACACTCAAACCACCAGCACCAGTAGGGCTATCTGTTATGATAGCCCTACATTAATTTTATATACACACTTTTGTTTTCTATTTTCCTTAAAAGCCGTAGCTTATTTTGGATCTTTTAGAGCTTATTTGGCCAGCTTATTTTTAGTTAGTATTATTATAAAATCAGTCACAACTTTTTACATTTTTAGTAATTTTCTTAGAATTTGTAGGATTAATTTTGTATTTTTAATCATTTATTTTTGTTAAAAACTTTAAAAATTCATAAAAAATAGAAAAATAATCAAAAAAATAAAATACTTTTTTATAAAATTTTCTTTTAATATTTAGAAGGCTTCGGATTTAAATTTGTTTTCGTCAGGCTTAGATTTAGTATACTTGTTTAATTGATACGTTTTCTTTAATTCCCGTTATCGATTTTGTGCTTATTTGTTTTCCTTTGAATGTTTTATGTGTTTTTAATTGTAGAAATAGAACATTAATCCAAAAAGTTTGAAACTAATTCAAATCGTTGTCCAAGTAAAAAACTAAGCCTCAATTTCACAATTCTTGGGGTATAAACGACCCGGTAATTACTTACCGGAAAACGTACAATATTTTTGTGTAGATTTTCCTTATTACCTTTGTCCTCAAGGGTAATTTTGGGATTACTTATACTTTGATATTATACGTATATTATAATTGACCACAATCAATTTTTAGCGCCGCTGCCGGGGATTTGTGATTAAGATTCCTTCGTTTGCATTTGTCGATCGTGGTTTGAAGAACCTTTCGTCTTCGAAAGTTACGCTTTTGAGAAAACCAAAAATACAAAAAAATTAAAAATATAAAAAGTAAAAAAAATATTTTTCTTTTCTTTTTAGTATAAGTAGAAGATTAATAAATAAAAAAAATACAAAAATATTTGCTCTTCCGGATTTTTCGATTTTTCTTGTGAATTCGTGAATATACAAAAATAATAAAAATTTTACAAAGTTGGTAAAAGAACACCAACAAATAATACTTTCAACTAAAGTATTATCCATCAATAAGTTCCCGAACCAAAGATTCAAATTTTTTTTTTACCGTTTGTGTAATTTTTTTTTTTACTTAAGAGAGTTACCCTAAGTTTGTTGATTATTCGGTAAACAAAAATAAGAATAATCATATCTCGGATGGTGTCGTAGGTACTTCCTAAATTCTTTACTGCTTCACTTTTAGTAAACTTAGCATACAACTTCTCCTTCCTCAGTAATTCCAACACTAACTTCAAATGGACTCCATGCTTCTCTTTTTAACAAACGACACTGGTGCATCCCCCCGGAAAATGACTACTTGTGATTCATTCCTTCTTATATAGGTAAATATAAATAAATAAATACTGCTACTTATATATTAACCAAACCAAATCAAGTGTCCCTTGAAAAGGTTCAAAGAAAGAAAATCAATAAAACCGAAAGTAGTATATGATATTCCCGGGTCGTTTATCCCCAACGAAGAATGCAATGGAAAGTCGAGTTTCGGTTTGATTTTTGGTGATTGAATAGTAAAGATTGGGGTTGGTTTTCGAAAACTATGGGAAAATTAATGCAAACACCTAAAAACAATTAAGGCAAAACTATTTTAAACTAAAAACGCAAAACGGGAATCCTAAAAATGCGATTTAAAAACCTAAATTATCAAAATATTTAAACCCTAAAATGATTTTTTTAATTTTCCTAATTCTAAACGACTAAATTAAAAGAAAAATTAAAGAAAATCCTAAAACGAGAGCATTTAAAGTTAAAAAAACAAAGAAAACGAGAACGGGATTCAAATCCCGTTCTTTAAAAAACCAAATTGTAAGATTTTAACCCTACGAAAGCAAATTTATTTTTCCTAGGTGCTAATTGATAAAAGAAATTTAAAAAAAAGAATTATATTTTTTTGACTTTTTAATAATTTTTTATGAATTAAAAATTGTTTTTACAAGAAAAATTAAGTAAAAATAGTAAACTTAATTGGAAAAATCTAAAAAATTACTGAAAAATACTTTGAACAGTGCTGGATGCAAGAAAAATAAAACCTTTGAAAAACAGCTTAAAAATAAGCCAGAAATAAGCCCAAAAGGGCTGAATGCTTATTGGGCTAAATGGGCTTATATAATTAATTGTGTTGATACCAACCAGATGGCCCTACTGGTGCCGCTGGTTAGTATGTGTTGGGTGTGGGACGAGTGGGTATGAAAGGGGAGGTCCAGGGGTTGTTGAGAATCGTTTAGCCCATCTAGGATATAATAACATTGAATGACATGAAGCACATCGGAATAACAAATAAGAACATCAATGTTATCACAAGGTTTTCTTTATTGATCTACTAATAAACTATAAACTAATAAACTAGCTAACTACTAATACATACGATTTCTTTGTGTGTCTAGACTCTCATTGGAGAAGTCTAACTATGAATGGATATTGTAAACCTATGTGTATGATCTCTTTATATAGGGAGAGATCATGACTTACAAAGGAAGATAATTAATAGATAAGGAAACTATTTAAATTACATTAAACCACATTAAGATGTTTCCTAATCTTTATCCTGTAGAATATTTGACCAAACCTTCATTAAACCACATTAAGATGTTTCCTAATCTTTATCCTGTAGAATATTTGACCAAATCTTCATTCCTTTGTAGAATTCCTCCTTTGCCTTTTAAGTCCTTCATCTTTCATATGTTTTGTCTTATCAACTCAAGTATAATTCCCAACAATCTTCCCCTAGTTGATAATGACAAAACCATATAAGCACAAACTTCCCCTGAAGCTAAAATATATGAAAGATATAGACTTCCCCTTAATCCATACTATATCACCAAGGCTCTACAAGTCGCAAATCTTCTGTGTCAATATTCTTCCCCTTTTTGTCATCATCAAATAGGGGTCTTGTGTAAATATGCAACTTGTGAACACTTCCCCTCAGATGGTTAAATATGTGAACAATAAGCTTCCCATGAAAAGTATATTAACCATCTCTTGAATCTCGAACTCAGTAGGCTCCAAGTGGTGATCACTGATGAAGAAAATAGAGTATAACGATTTTGATGAAGAAGTTGAATCTTCCAAGCTTGTGCCTTATATCTTGTACTATCCATGACGTTGAACTCATACTCCTAATGTATAAGCAGACTACGATTAAGAGTTTGCTCATGAATAAGGAAAAGTTGCTTGAATTAGCTAAGATACCATTGAACGAGAATTGCTCGGCGATGCTCCTCAAAAAGCTTCCTGAAAAGCTTGGAGATCCGACAGTTTGCTTATTCCTTGTAATTTACCGGAATGATGTAGTTACGCCTTGGCCGTTCTTGAGCGAGCCATAATATATGCCCCTTTCTATTTGGAAAAAGCTTTCTTTACCCAAACTTACACCAACTCGGATCCAGGGGTCGAATCCTTGGCCTCCCTTTTTGAAAAATATATTTTTTTAAAATTTCTTTTTGCAAATTTGTAAAACAAGACAAAATATGAAGCTTTAAAAAAGTGAGTTTTTATAAAACTTTAAAAATTAAGCTGGAATAAGCAAATCAAAATGACAGATTTAACTTTTTACACTAAGTCCTATATTAAGCTAAACTGGTGGGGATTTTAGGCTAATTAAGCTAAGGAAAATGAAAAATAAGCAAAAACAGATGGTTAACTACACCTAATGAGCAAGTTTAAACACAAATAAGCAAGGACAAACAGACAGATAAGCTATAAAAATCCAATAAGCTAAATGGCTAACCTATTACTCACACAGCCTAAGGGGCACCTTTGGGCTTATTTTTAAGCACCAATAAGGATCCTTATGGCATAATAAGCTATATGAGCTAAAAGTTTATCCAATGGACTATAAGAATCAGCAAAGAAAATGTTGTTTGAAAAACAAATAAGCCTTGAAATAGGCTTAAGAAAAGTGGTTGTGCACTCAGCACAAGCTGACTTTTTTGGCTGCTGATTATGTTTCTGCTGGTCATGTTCTCGTTCCTGCTGACAGTGATAGAATCTGCTGAGTGTTATTTATAGACGTAATTAATGTAATTAAGGAATTACAGTTATATTTTAGTATTATCTCATTAATATAGGAATGAGATAAATTAGGAAGTGATTGATATTGATGTATATCTCTTACGAGATTTTAGTTTTCTTGTTGACTAATTTAGGGTTTCTTCTCTATAAAAGAAACCTTTAGCATTTGGGGTTGAACACCGATTGTAAAAAAAAACAAAATCAATTTTTAACTCAATAAGTCGATCAATAGAGGATCGTTATTCATAGTATTCTTCTTTATTGAATCGTTTAGTTTCCGCCTAAACATTTGATAGAGTCTCTCACGTATGTGCTTGTGATTACATAAGTACTATACATTCTCAAAGGCTAGAAGATCTATCTAGTCACAGATCCTAACAAGTGGTATCAGAGCCTGGAGAGAGCCTCTGATAAAGAAGAATTACGTAGTACCACATCAAAACCTTGTTTTCTCTAATCTTTAATTATGTCAGAACCCATGCCTACTATACCTACTCAGTCACCCTTTACGTATCCTATCCCTAATTCATCTGCTTCACCATCATTCACTCAAGATGATACCTTCATGCCTAATCCATCTGCTTCACCTTCATTCACTCAAGATGATACCTTCATGCCTGAACCCATACAACCAATGCCTACATTCACTCAAACTGCTTTCTCACAACCTGCTGTTCACACTCAACATACTCATCCTGCACAAAACAACCCGATGGTCAGCAGTACCCTAATAATGCTTCAGTCACAACAGTTTCAACAGTTCCTAAACAGCCACTTATCTATGAACATGCAAAATTTCCTTTCTATCTGGAGGAAAATATGAGACTAATGGCTATGAAGATGGAGTACTGGATACAGAATGCTTGATCATAATCTTTGGAGGATTGTTCAGCAAGGAACAGCCCAAAGAGGTTGGGGCAAAAGTGCAAAAGGATAATAACAATATATTCATCCTCCTTTTCTCATTGATGAACATGGTTGGCTGTTACAAAAGGGAAAATAAGGTGAGAACCTTGTTGCTTCAGGCTCTACCTGAAGATCATATGCCCGATTTTCATCATTATGATGATGCAAGGGATATCTGGATGGCAGTCAAGGCTAGGTTTGGTGGGAATGAAGAATCAAAGAAGATGAAGAAGACTATGCTTAAACAGCAGTTTGCAGAATTCTCTGTGACAGAAGAAGAAGGGGGGGGCCCTACATAAGCGGTTATGACTGATTCAGAAGATTCTGTGTCAGTTGATCAAGTACGGCATAAGGCCAGACAATGTTGACATCAACCTGACAAGTTTTCTAAGAGCCCTTCCTTCTCCGTGGTCGCAAAAGTTGCTTTGGCATTATAAAAAGAGGTGGCCTTGAGTCAATGAGTTTTAGAAGGACCTGTATAACAAACTAGGTCACTTTGAATTGATGTCATGGTCACAGTTATGGTGTGAAAGTTAATGATGCTCCCATCATTCTATGCTTTCATTGGAAATGCTTGTTCTGGCCTCAAAGCCTACTTATTTGATCAGCAGCGTATTACTCAATCAGTTTCTTAGACTCTGGTCATTTCTGATAACGTAATGGAAATGTGTTCTGCACTCTTTTGTTGCTGAGACAATGGAACAAGATTCAGATACTATCTATGAAACCTTTGACCAGGCTGATCAGTGGAGAATGGAAGAGATGGGACTTAAAGTGGGCAAATGGCTTATGCTCTCTTTAGGATTACAGGTTTGAGAAGAAGGCAGGTCGAAAGATGACTACAACAATCAGCAGCCCTGCCAGGATTGACAGAAGAAAAGTTTGTTGCTACAAATGTCTTCAATTGGGAATTTTGCTAGGAGTGTAATGTGAAGACAGTGATGATAAGGTAGGTACTCTGCTTTTAGGTCACAGAAGTTAAGACAGACGAAACCAAATGCTTTGGTCTCCGTTGATTCCATGTGTAAATTGGTCAGATCATGCCTAGCAGAAAATACTACTGGTGCAGTTGAGAAGGTTTATGGGATGATGGCTGGACTTTAATGCTGATGTGCTGATGCTTTGACTGCTGATGCTGAGTTTGCCTATGATGGGGATTTTCTCCATAGGTACAAATTGTCCCACTTGGTTGTGATTATAAGATTAATGATCTTAATAATATGTTTAATAATCTTGATAGATTGTATAATGATTGTTACATTAAAGTTCAGGCATAATCAGCTGCGGTTAAAACATTAGAATACAAAAAGATTGGTATCATAAAAACTCAGATTGCATTCGAAGGAAAAGATTAGGGGTTTATCTGCTAATCTAGAAAACACCACTAACACAATGAGTTATAACTGAAAAATTCATGATCAGGCACAAAAAGAAAAGAAAGAATGGAGAAGTTAAGTTTGTGAAGCGACATTAGATAGATTTGAAAAATGGAAGGAATCTTCCAAGATATTAATAAATTTGATCGATAGCTCTATGTCTACAAGAAACTAAGTTGGTCTAGGTTTCAAGAGTATTTGGACGTAGTTGAAAGTGTTTGGACTTGTCCACACATAGTGTCTTTTACTCAGACCCTGTGAGAAGGAGGTTAAACTTCTTTACTCACAGTTTGTCAAGGTGGAGAAAATGCATTTACTGTTCCATCCTACCTATCACTGGAAACTTATTATGCCCAGCCCATACAGTCTGACATTGAGGGAAACACAGGTAAGTTATGTTCAAAGTCTGATAACACAGCATTTATGATACTTTTCAGAATCTAATGACTTTGTTCTTGTGATACTGTGGACAATCATTCAGACTCTGAGACCCATGCATCCTGTGCTTCCAGCCTCAAGACCCAGACCAAAGACATCCCACCTCCTGTTGATATCCAGACTTTGCCAGAGTCTGATCTTGAAGACCCAAATTCCACTACTGGCAGTCTTAGTTTTTCTTGTTCGGAGAATGTAAAATCTCCTAGGCAAATTTATATGTATAAAGTCGGAGTGAACAATAGGAAAGTGTGTAAAAACAATTTTGTGCGTGTTAAGAAATGTTTTAGTTTTGTGGCTAGTAAATTTGCATTTGATTAAAGATTGTGACTTTTATATTGTGTTGATTCTGTCCATTGTAAAATCTAAAGCAGCACCTGTGTTTTGCTTGGTAGTGATTTTTCGCCAGCATAGTTCCTGCTGGTAGATCTGACTCTGCTGCTAGTAGATCAGACCAGCAGTCAATTCTGCTAGTAGTAGGATATTTCGCAGCCATCCGTTCATGACTGGTAGATTCTGATTCTTGCTAGTAGAAACAGACAAGTAGTCTATTTCTGCTGCGTAGTAGAATTTCGCCAAAGCATTGTTCCTGCTGGTAGATCTGATTCTGCTGCTAGTAGAAACAGACCAGCAGTCCATTCTGCTGGTGCACCAAATCATGCTGGTTGGTCTAAAAGACCAGCAACTGTTTCTGCTGGTAGATCAGTTTCTGCTGGTTGCCTCAATCCTGCTGCTCGACCATATTTCAGACCATCATCTGTTTTTTTAATACTCCGACTAACTTATATGACCCTATGTTTATGGATAAGGGACGATGGGTGTACTGCTGTTAAGACCCTCAGAAGGTTACTCTTGGAGGAATAAAAGACCCAGTTTTGGGGATTCCAGATAATGGAGTGGATTCATCAACCCACATGTTTCACAATTAATGATCACAAGGCAGAGGCTCAAGTCAGAATTGGCTTGGGTCTTCTAGTGTATAATGGTTTGTTGTATGATTTGTAGGGTGATCCTGTACAAGATAATGACCATAGGTATAGTTGACAGTGGTTGTCAAGGATTGTATGACAGGAAAACAAGGAAAAAGCTTGTGATTTGTGTGCCCAATCAAGGGATGGCATTGTAAAATTTGGAGGTGGAGATGGTTGGTAGAATCATCCGGAAAGGCACCATACGGACTTCAAAGCTTGACTTTGAAATTGGTTACTATGTTGCAAGAGTGCAGAACTTTACCTTTGTTTTTATGTATCACAAATTTGTGATAAAAAAGAACAAAGTTCTCTTCAAGGACACTGATTGTTTGGTGCTTTCCGAAGAATTCCAATTGCCTGATGCAAGTCAGGTGGTTCTAAGGTATTCACGAGGAAACATGATCTTACACATTAACATCTCACACCTGCAACCAGAACAAAAGGTGACTTGCCCTAGTCGCAAAAGCATCCTTAGATGAATCTCACCGATCGCACAGAGGATGGCTCATGTGAACTTCAAAACAATCAACAAGCTAGCTAAGGAAGGACTGGTTGATGGGTTACCTCTCAAGGTGTTCACCAATGAACACAACTGTGTTGCTTGCAACAAAGGAAAGCAACATAAGGCTTCCTATAAGCATATTTCTGCTGTGAGATTTATTACTGATACTCTGCAATTGCTGCATATGGACCTTTTTGGTCCTACCAATATCAGGAGTATTGACCAGAAATACTACTCCTTAGTGGTTAAGATGACTTCAGCAGGTTTTCTGGACTTCTTTTTGGGTTATAAGGATGGAAAACATTTTTTTGTCCTTAAAGAATTCAATTACCTTAATAGAAAAAACACACCCCCCTAGCTGAATAAAAAGGTTAAAGGAATAAGGTGTGGATAATGGACAGAGTTTCAAAAATGCAAAACTTATTGAACTTTGTGGGGAAAACGGGAAAAGGAAATTAAGAGGCGAATATAGCAATTCTAGTACCCCACAAAAATTAACATAATACAAAATGGGGTTGCTGAGAGAAAAATAGGACTCTTTATAGGGGCCGCCTAGAACCATGTGGCAGACTTTAAATTACCTACAATGTTTTGGACTGAGGCTGTTTGCACGGCTTGTTATGTTTTAAACAGGGTGTCTATTACTAATCCCCATAATAAAACACCTTATGAATTGATATCTGGGAAGGTTCCTCAGATAAGTCATCTTAAACCTTTTGGGTGTCAAGTAACTATCCTTAATACAAGTGACTATTTGGGAAAATTTGAGGGTAAAGCTGATGACGGTTATCAGTAGGGTATTGCTTGTCAAATAGCAAGGCCTATAGGGTTTTATAATCCTACCAAACAAGAGGGTAGAGAAACCTGAATATGAGATTTTTAGAAGATAACCTAATGATCAGGGAATTTGGTCAGAGTTGGTTACTTTGACTAGACTATTTACTGAATTCACTAGCTTTTTACTCGTTTTAAAACTGACACACCTGCAGGTACTACGGAACTAAACATAAATGAAGGTAACACAGATCAAGATTTCAGATTTAAGAAGTAGATGAGCAAGTGATCGTTGGTTACTCATTTCCTTCTAACAGATTTGCAGGTCCTTCATCCAGCAATGGTCCTAGTATTATGGAACGCAATGCAGATTATGCAGAAGAGCTTGCTAAGCTTCAAAGACAAGAATATGAAGCTAAGGACGCAGCTGCACGATATGGTTATTTGTTCTCGCAGGCAACAGCAGAAATACTATGTCAAGCTGAAGCTGAAATTCGAAATCAAGGTGTTTCTGCTGTTCAGGATCCTGCTGGCGTTGATTCTGCTGTTAAGGATTCTGCTGGCGTTGATTCTGCTGTTCGGGTACCTAGTGGCATTGTTTCTGCTGATGGTGTATCTACTGGCAGTCCTTCTGCTGATAGTGATCCTGCTGGTGGTAATCCTGCTGATAGCTTTCCACCTGCTGGTAGTGTTGAACCTGCTGATGAGAGCAATCCTGCTGTCAGTTCATCTGTTTCTGCTGACCTCAACTCTGTATATGCTGATGAGTCTACACTTCCTCCTGGTCAACAATTGGGCACAAGTGAAAACACTACACGATTTCCCGTCCCTTCTGATGTGTGCATGGATCAACTCTCATCTGGCATCTTCACATCTTCCTCGTATGATGATGATTTTCTGTACTCTTACTAAATTTAGCACCTGCTGTGGAAGTGAATCTTGTTTCCTACAAAAGCGGTGAAACACAATTCATCCTCAGTTCAGATTATTGGTGATCTTGCTTCTCCAGTTCTGACAAGAAGCCAGTGCCACAAATCCAAGTTTGGTGAAAGTGCTTAATTGGTTATGTTCATGTTCAACAACAGGATCCAATCATAACGACCCAACTTCATTGTCTGTCTGCTTGCTTCCTTTCAGTTAAACAATAGTATTGATTAAAGCACTTGAGGATCTGATTGGGTTTGATGCTATGCAGAGAGATTGAACGTTCATCAACCAGCAAGTATGGAAAACTTGTCTCATACCTGATGGCAAAAAGGCAATAGGGTCAAATGGATTTTGTAGAACAAGGGGATGCCAGAGCATCGTTGTAAGGAATAAAAGAAAGGTTGGTTTGCACAGGGACACGACATGAGGAGGCAATGATTACGATGAGGTATCTTGGCACCTAGTGGCCAGAATAGAGGATATCCGATGTTTGGCTTTTGCTCCTATATGGGCTTTCTGGGTATTTCAGTGGACGTTTAAGAGTGCCTTTCTCTATGGAGAAATTGAAGAAGAAGTGTTTGTTCACTCCGCTAAAGGTTTTGAAGATCCTTACTTACAAAGCACTGTATACAGAGTGGTTTAAAGCTCTGTATGGGACTTCATCAAGCACCTGAGCTGGGATGCAGATTCGTCTACCTTTTGTTACAAACCACAATTACAGACAGAAGGGTACTATTGACAAGACACTCTTCATCAAGAAGATTCAGGGGGATATAATTTTGGTACAGGTTTATGTGGGATGACATCATCTTTGGGTCACCATAAAGCCTGGTGTGATGATTTTGGGTATTGATGAAGGTGAATTTGAATTGTGTGCTATGGAGAAGATGCTTTCTTCTTAGGTCTACAGGTGAAACAGTGCCTGATGGCTTTTTTCAGTCAAGACAAGTACCGTTAAAGATATGCTTATAAGTTCGACATGGAATCTGTAAGAACTACAACAACACCTATGAAGCTGCTAAGACAATTGCAAAGATGAATGATCCACCAGTTAATGTTTCTTTGTACCGATCCCATGATTGGTTAATCTTCATGTATTCAAGCTTCAAGACCTGACATAATGTTTGCAGTTAGTGCTTGTTCCAGACATCAAGTTACTCCACTGACTTCTCATCTGAATGCAGTCAAGAAAATTTTCAAGTATCTAAAGGGGCAACCAAAACTCGGCTTGTGGTACCCTAAAGATTCTCCCTTTCAGTTGGAAGCCTACAGTGACAGCGATTATGCTGGTTCTCATGGTGATAGGAAATCCACTACAGGTGGATGTCAATTTCTGGGCAGAAGGTTAATCTCATGGCAGTGCAAGAAGCAGACTATTGTGGCTACTTCCTCAACTGAGGCCGAGTATGTTGCTGCTGCTAGCTGCTGTGCACAAGTTCTTTGGATTCAGAACCAACTGCTGGATTATGGTTTCAACTTCATGAATACCAAAATCTTCATAGACAATCAGAGCACCATATGCATTGTGAAGAACCCTGTCTTCCATCAGCGGACCAAGCATATTGAGATTAGGCATCACTTTATACGAGATGCCAATGAGAAGAACTTGATTCAAGTGCTGAAGATTCACACCGATGACAATGTGGCTGATTTACTGACCAAGGCATTTGATGGACCAAGATTTGCGTATCTGGTAGTCCATATTGGGATGGTAAATCCCTCTTTCGTGAATTGAGGGGAGGTATAAGCCTAAGGGGAGGCTTGTTGTTGTACACTTGTATTTTTTTTTAACTTTATCGTAGCTAGATATGGTGTTTTGTGGGATACTATTTTCTTGTGGTTGCAGGTAGTCAATACTGCTGCTGGTAGTTATCCTTCCTGCTGCAAATTCGGTTTCTGCTGGTAGTTCTATGTTTCTGCTGCTAGTTGTACCTTATTCCTGCTGACAGGTTGGATTCTGCTGTGTGTACTATGGTTCTGCTGGTAGTTATTCTTCCTGCTGGACGAATGGTTTCTGCTGGTTGGTCTATGGTTCTGCTGGTAGTTATTCTTCCTGCTGGACGAATGGTTTCTGCTGGTTGGTCTATGGTTCTGCTGGTAGTTATTCTTCCTGCTGGACGAATGGTTTCTGCTGGTTGGTCTATGGTTCTGCTGGTAGTTATTCTTCCTGCTGGACGAATGGTTTCTGCTGGTTGGTCTATGGTTCTGCTGGTAATTATTCTTCCTGCTGGACGATTGGTTTCTGCTGTTGGTCTATGGTTCTGTGTTAATTATTCTTCTGATGGACGTTGGTTTCTGCTGAAGTATCATCTGATTGTGGAACAATGTATCTGCTGCCTGACGCGTGTGTACGTCACATATCAATTCTGCTGATTGACTTGGTTCTGCTGATCTCTTTAAGACTTGTTACTGCTGGTTGACTTTCTACCTGCTGGTCTTAAATATATGCAAGTTGCATAGTTTTCGTTTTAAATTTCAATTAGACGGCGCTTGGCGGTCTCCACTTGCCTGAAAAAGCGGCGGACAAGTTGATTTTTCACTCAATTACTTCAACTTCCGAGGTTAATCATTGTACATAACGGAATTAAAGGTTAACTTTTTCCACATTGGTCATTCACTTAACTAATTACCCCAATACAATTTTCATCTTTCCCACACAACACACAAATACATCCAAAATTTTGCCTTTGCATACTCTGTTCCTTCAATCTACTTCGTAACACCATGGCTAGCACTACCGTACAAAGATGATCACAATCCGATTCGCATACTTGGGGAGGGAAAGAGGTTCCGAGGACTTCACAGATATCCTCAGCTACTTGGACCACTCTCCATTGAGGTACGCCTTAACACATGACCCTCCGGTCGTGTTTGACTCATTGGTCAAACAATTTTGGGCAACAGCTACAGTCCGCCCAAATGCTGCTGGGTCTCATGACCTAGTTGCAGCTATTGACGGCCGTGAGGTGGTCGTGACTGAGTCGCTCATTAGGGCTCAGTTACAACTTGATGATGCCAATGGCATCTTTGACATGCAAATTGATGATATTTTTGCGGGTATGGGGGCTATTGGGTATCCGCCCATGGTCGAACCCCTTACTTTCTTAAGCACCATTCTCTCTCCTCAATGGAGATTTCTGGTGCATAACCATCTTTGCATTGTCTGAGCCCCTAAGGCTGGAAGTTGGAATCAATTTCCGAGTTACATTGCACAGCCCTTATTTGTTATACTTGGTAGGGTTTACAATTTTTCACGCTTTATCTTAGAAGGACTGATTGCGAATGCTAAGGCTACAAGGCATAAATTTTTAATGTACCCACGATTTTTACAAATGCTTGTGGCCATAGAGACAGCTGACAGAACCCCTCGACCCACTTTTGGTTTTACTCGGAAACTGTATACTAATATGAAGTTAAAATGGGAGGGAGAGAAATACGTTGACACCACCCATGCTTGCCATTGCTGCTGCTGGCAATGATGCTGCTGATGAGGAAAATGTTCTTGCCCATGCAGTTGCTGGTAGTCCAGCTGAGGCACAACCTGTTCCTCACCCTCCTCCGTTTTCCCCTGTTAGGGAACCAACACCGGAGAGGCTGCCTGAGACAGAATGGGTAGTACCTATTCCTGTCTCGCCTATTACTGACTGGAGACCATGGCCTTCTGTTCCTGCACCTTCTCCCATTAGGGATCCTACACCTGAGCCTGCGTCTCCACCCATCCCGCCCGCACAGACTCTACGTTTTGAGGAGCCATTAGTGTTTGGCCCTGTCCCTAAACCAGCTGGATATGTGGACCCTGATACTATTGACCCAATCATTTTTGGCCCACCGCCCCGTCCCTTTGATTTTGTTGACCCTGCTCTTGAGGAACCCGTTATCTTTGGTCCCCTACCTAGGCCTGCCAACTATATTGCGCCTGAGGACATTGATAATCTCAATTCCATGGAAGATGATACCATTTTTGGTGGCTTCCATGAGGAGACACATGCTGGGCCTGATGATGCTCCTACCACCACAGCTGATGCTGCTGGTAGGGCAGAGGACCCTGCACTTCTAACAAGTTTATCTGCAAAGATTGACAGGTGTATGGGACGGATAGACTCATTGGAAACTGAGTTGGGAACCTCAAAGAAAATCATGGGGGGCGCAATTTTGACACTTGTTTCCCGAGTAAAGAAGTTGGAGCGAACAGTTAAACAATTGAGGACAGCCCGGTTGGTGGGTGATGCTCCTGCCACAGAAGGGGATGTGGATACTCAAGATGCGGTTGACCTTGAAGGCTTATCACGTATGGCATCTGAAGCCATGGGTCACAATCCAGCTACTGTTCCCTCTGAGGACATCGAGGCACGCGAAGAGGAGGAGGTTCCTCTTAGGCGTAAGAGGTCGATTCATAGACGTGCCAGGACAGAGTTCAATACTTCAGCCTTTGCGCAGTTTCATGCTCCTCATTCTTCTGATGTTCTTCCTCACGCGGATATCTCTGAATCCGCTGGTCCGTCTGTTGGTGCTGATAAGGGCAAGGCTCCCATGCCAGATTTGGAGATCCCTGCTGAGTTTCTTGCAGAGGATGCACAGGCCAGGCAACGCCTCGAAGAAGAACAGGCAAGTGCGCGGTTGGTCCAGCAGTTACAGGCTGAGGATTTGGCTCAGGCAGACGTACCTCCTGTTTCTGAGCAGCGTGCGAAGGAATTAGATGAACTCTTGCTGCGTATGACAGACACGGACTGGTTGACTTTGATGATGCAAGTCGGTACAAATCCTGCACTGGCACGTGAGTTGTTGGGAGCTGATGTCAACGAAGACAACTTTATTGAACGCATGACTGCCATTAAGGAACGGAAGAAGAGAGCCTTGGCAGATTTGCGCTATCGAGCACTCCAGGGGGTAAGCGCTAAAGCAATCAGAAGTCACCAAAATGGTCTGCGCTAACTTCGGTTTAAAAATCAGTGGTTGTCTGTCATAATGGTACTATCACTATGGAAAGCTGTCACGGCTATGTCGAAGGAACTGTTGACTGCCAGATTCACGAGATTATCTGCAGACGTTCTGGAAAAGATCGTTTATTGGTGCTCAATATAATCTCTTTCGACCATTAAAGCCTGCTATAACTGAGCCTCCTTCTAAAAGACAACGGGTTGAACGTACTTCTTCACAGCCCTCTGTTGTTCCTGCTGCTACCACACAACCTGCTGATCCCGATTCTGCTGGTGGTAGTAGTTTTCATCCTGCTGGTTCTACTCCTATGTCTGGTTCTGCTGTTCCTGCTACTGCTGGTGGTCCATTTGATTCTACTGGTACTGCTTCCAATATTCCCACTTCAGCAGCAATGGATTCTGCTGCTTCACATCATGAGCTTGGAATATCACCATTTGCAGATTCTGACGATAGTTCCTCCCCGTCACCGGTATCTACTGATCATGTACCAATTGATGTTCTGGTTGAACCCACACCAGGAGGAATTCATGCGTTTTTCTTGGATAGTGATGAGGACGAGCAGATAGGTCTGTCTCGCGTTGCTGCTGAACCGGACTCAGATGATGAAGTACTCGCTGAGATTCTCTTTCGCGGTCAGCATGTTTCTGGTGCTGATGTTGTGGTTGTGGACAAACTCCCAGATGATGAGATTGTTGATCCACGAGTAAAGGTTGAACCCATTTCTGAATCTCCCTCTTCTCCTCCTCGGTCTCGTAGTAAACATCGCGGGGTGCGAAGTGATACCTCTTTGTGGGATAGACCAATTGATGACTTCCTCAGTTCTGAGAGTGAGAGTGATGATGATATAGAGGAGTATATTCCCCCTATTCCGTATGGAGCATTTAAAGATTGGGAAATTGTGCGTTGCCCGCTTCGTAACACTTACTATCATGTGTATTATCAGGAAAATCGACGGCACAGGAACTTCTTCTACCTGAAAGAGTTGCTACCTCATGTCTATCGTGAGGATCTCCTTCTTTTACGTCGACGGATGAACAGGTACTTTCGGCTCAACCCAGATGTAGATGTGGGTTTAGACCTTTGGAGAGACGTCAATCTGTTGTGTCAGTCCCTTCATTCTGATGATGTGGAAGATTTTTGGAGGACACAAGATGAATGGGTTGTGAGTGGTTGGAGGTTATATCCCAAGAGCTCTGTTCATGTACTGGACTTAACGAATGGGAAAACTGTGTATATGTTTGTGGACAAGTTTTATCCGATCCGGGCTCCACTGCTGGAAAGGATGTTGCGTCACAGGCTCACAGTTCCACCCTCATACTGTCGGGATGTTGTGGTTGCTGGAAGTGTTATTCAGACAATTCAGGATGGCTTGCGGGAATCCTACATGTGCTAGTGTCTCGCCCTCTGTCCTCATTGTAAGTTTGTGTCTTGTAGTATTTTGTTTTCAATATTTAGTTAAGTTTTTCTTATTCAAAAAAAAAAAAAAAAAAAAAAAAAAAAAAAAACCTCTTAGTTAGTGTATTGATCGTATGTTGTTGTCTCACTTTGGTGTTAGTGCTTGCACTGCACGACATATGGTTTTCAGCTCACCATGGCTAACAGCCGAGAAAGAGTTTGGCTCACCATTGCAAACGGCTTTAGTGTGTAACTCAAATCCGTTGATAGCTGTAAGGGTTTGCTAAAAATCCTATGGCCTTCACTCACCATGTTACTTTAAACAAGCGTGCTTGTAGTCCAGAGGGTACGCTCTTGTAAAGACCATTTCAAATCGTTGGATGGTTGTCAGGTTACCCAAACTGGATGGTTATCACTTTCCATATTCTTTGAGATGAAAAGTGGGTAGTCCATTAGCAAAAGGCTCATGGTAAAGACCCTCTCAAAATCCGTTGAATGTTGCAATTTACTCAAAAATTGTATGGTTCTCGACCACCATGTTTCATGTACAAAGAGCTTGACATGGTCATCAATCCACCATGGTATTTATCCTTTTCTAGGTGCAAAAGGACTTGACTAGCCTCTGAGCAAACGCTACAGGTAAAGCATTCAAATCCGGTTGATGGTGTAATGTTTTGCCCCAAAAACAATATGGTATTCTAATAACCATTGCTTTCAAGTACTGAGGAGTGAAATGGTTCTCACGTTGAACAAATTGGACAATACAACCGTTTCAGTGGCCAAAGAACTGACTACTCCAGAGTTAATGGCTTCCTGGTAAAGAGACATCAAATCCATTTACATTTTTCAATGATTCACCTCTCACAGGAGTTAACACACCTGGAAGTGATGAGAATAGACTGAAATTTTTCTTGATTTGATGTACATATTTGTCATTGGTGCTGTTGCTGCAAAGTCTGGAAGTTGCTGATTAGAGATGTTGCTGTCTCATTTGATTCTGCTGATCTTCGAGATCATGCTGGTTCTTTTGATGCTGCTGTGCTTTCTCTAGTTTCTGCTGCTTGTTGTACTGCTGCTGGTTACTTAGTATACTGCTGCTGCTTACATTGTTCATTGTTCCTGCTGCTCTTCAATCCTCTTGCCTCAAGAAGATCTATCTAGAAACTTGGAATTAACGGAGTCAACACCAAGTTTAGGGGAGGATTGTTGGAACAAATTACAAACGACTAAGTGTCGTTTCTGCTGTTAGACATATTTGTTTCTGCTGATAGCACTAAGTCGTTTCTGCTGACAGTTTAAATAGCATTCCTGCTGATAATGTTCCTGCTGGCTGCTGATTATGTTTCTGCTGGTCATGTTCTCGTTCCTGCTGACAGTGATAGAATCTGCTGAGTGTTATTTATAGACGTAATTAATGTAATTAAGGAATTACAGTTATATTTTAGTATTATCTCATTAATATAGGAATGAGATAAATTAGGAAGTGATTGATATTGATGTATATCTCTTACGAGATTTTAGTTTTCTTGTTGACTAATTTAGGGTTTCTTCTCTATAAAAGAAACCTTTAGCATTAGGGTTGAACACCGATTGTAAAAACACAAAATCAATTTATTATCAATAGAGAGATCCATAGAGGATCGTTTTATTCATAGTATTTCTTCTTTATTGAATCGTTTTAGTTTCCGCCTTAAACATTTGATAGGTCTCTCTAGTATGTGCTTTGTTGTGATTACATAAGTACTATACATTCTCAAAGGCTAGAAGATCTATCTAGTCACAGATCCTAACACTATATGAGCTTAAAGTTTATCCAATGGACTATAAGAATCAGCAAAGAAAATGTGGTTTGAAAAACAAATAAGCCTTGAAATAGGCTTAAGAAAAGTGGCTGTGCACTCAGCACAAGCTAACTTTTTCATGTTTTTACAAGACAAAAGGGGCAGTTTGCAGACTCAAAATAAGCTAAGAAAATAAGACCAAAAGCCAAACTAAGTTAAGACAGATATAAATTGACAATCAATGAGCTTATGCTCAAAATTACAGGCCTTAAAAACAATTTTAACTAACTCAAAAATTAAAATGAAAAAGGAGTTTTATACTAAAAGTTACTGAACAAAAACTTTGACAGAATATGGCAAAATAAAAGTAAACTAAAAGACACTAACCTACTGCATTTGATACCATTAAAGGACACTAAATCAACACTCAAAAGTTGGTTTTTTGAAAGCTTAATCAAATAAGCTATGTATGACTGTTTTGGAACCACAGTTTTGAAGGACTTGACAGAAATACTTAAAAACTAACTTTTAAAACTTAAAACCTTTAAAGACAGCTTAAAAATAACTTAAAGAAGCTGACCAAAAGTGGCCAA
>BQNB010051454.1:3604-40981 GCA_026074375.1 Tanacetum coccineum | reverse complement strand
CCCCAGCATTTCTTAGACAAAAGGCATTTTCGTGTAGCAAAATATCCCTTAGCTTGTGATGAATGCGGTTTTTTCTTCATCCTCATTTGCCATTTGTATTCAATGATAGCCTTTATATGCGTCTAAAAAGCATTTGAAAGGGAATCCGCACAAGGATTCCACCTTTCAGTCTATTTCCAGTAGCGGATAACCGTCCTTTGGGCATGCTTTGTTTAGATCTTTGAAATCGACGCACATCCTCCAACCGTCATCATGCTTTTTTACCATTACTGGGTTGGACAGCCAGTCATGGTAGTGTACTTCCTTCATTATTCCTGCCTCCACGAGTTTCTCAACTTCCTCTTGTATTGCCTGGTTTCTGTCAGCCGCTTGCCCTCTTTTCTTTTGTCTAACCGGAGAACATCCCTCCCGCACATTTAGGCGATGCTCCGCAATGTGTCTTGGGACGCCAGTCATATCCGCAGGCTTCTAAGCAAAAATGTCCAAGTTGCGCTGGAGTAGTCCACACAACTTGTTGCGGCCTTCCTCGGTGAGGGTAGAACCAATCATTACTGTTTGTTTCGGATATTCTGGGTTTTTGCTAATTTGATTCTTTTTTCTATTATTGGATTGGTAGCTGATGGGGCTTCTTCAGGTTCAGAGACTACCGCGCATTCCAGCGGAACCAACTTGCTACTCTTTAGGGTAATCACTCCTCCTTCCACCAAGATCTTTAGCATTCCGTGAGCTGTTGACGGAACTGCTTGCAATTTTCTGACTCCTGATCTTCCAATAATTCCATTGTATGGAGACGATGATCTTACAACCATAAAATTCATCCAGGCCGACGTAGAGTGTTCTTCTTCTCCAATCTTAACCAACAATTGTATTTGCCCTATTGGCCATATTATTTCACCACTGAATCCAATCAAAAGGGTAGTGGTTGGTATCAGTTGTTTTCTAATTTCTGGACGTAGTCGGTTAAAGCAATGTTCATACAAAATTTCGGAGGCTGATCCGCCGTCCACATACATACGGTGTACACAGTGGCCTCATATTTCCGCCTCTATGATCATTGGACCTTTCGTTCTTTCATCTTCCCCTAGAGGTGGAAAAAAGATTTCAAGATTAGGAGAGAAACTCTGTGTAATCCTTTGTCTAGCCACCCTTTCCCAGGGTTGAACCATTAGGATAGCTAACGCTTTATCCTTCCCAGAAGTTTCTACTTTCTTTGTCACCTTAGGCTGTTTCTTACCGTTGTTTTGTTTAAGTTCCTTAATCAAATGTGACAGCTTTCCTGCTTTTAGCATTTCCTCAATCTGCTTCTTCAGGTGCATACATTCGTCCGTGTTATGTCCTACTTCACCATGAAACTCGCAAAATTTTGCATGGTTTCGTTTCTCAAACGGGGTTGTCATTGGTGGCGGAGCTTTGAATTTTCCTTTGTCTAAAGCAAAAATTTCTTTGGGGGTTTTTGTGAGTAGGGAGAACCGATCCTGCTTCCTTTCCGACCTTTGTTGGTTTCGGTAGCCCCCTTTTTTGAAGTTTTGCTTTTGGTTAGCTTCTTGATGTTTCCATGATGAGAATGACTTCTTTCGTTCACGGTTAGAGGCTGCTACCTCCCCTCGGAGGAATGCTATAGTTACCCTCATCATTTTGTCTACTGACTTTAGAATTTTGTCATGTAGTCGCTTGATTAGCTCGGGGTTGGTAACCCCGTGCATGAATCTGAAGATTTTCATGCATTCTGGAGCTCCCTTCACGTCCTTGCTTTTAAGTTTGTACCTCCGCACGAATTCTTTTGTAGATTCCCCGTCTCTCTGCCTAATGTTGTGGATTTCGACCGGGTCTTTAATGCATTTCTTCTGCTGGAGGCAGTTTTCTAAAAATGCTTTCTTTAAGTCATCATAACCGTCAATTGTTTCTTTGGGAAGATCATCAAACCATACTCTGGCATTTCCAGTAAGTATGGAATTGAACATGTGACACCATGTTGGTATTGCCCATCGTTTCGTCTTGGCAGCGGACTGGAAAATATTTAAGTGATCTTCTAGGTCTTCGCTTCCGTCATATGTCTTGATGTGACTAGGCATTCGGGTCTTTGGGAAGTCAAAGTAGCGAATCCGAGGAGTGAAAGGATCTGTTTCTTCACATACCCATGGTTGGGATAGATCGTCCTCAATGCTCGACTTTTGCCTTTTTAATTTTGACTTCCAATTACCTCCCGCGCTACCTTCACTTTCTGACAACTCCTCCGTTCTTCTTGAGATGCTCTCTTGGTATAACGCCTCTCGGAAGCGGACTCCGTTGCTCTCGAACGAGAGTTTTGGTGGCAACTTTTAGTGACTCTGCGGCTACTGTGGTGTGACCAACGCCTTAAGTCGTCTGAGTGTACTGATACACTCTTCCCCATGTCTCCGAGCCTGTGGAACACACCTTTTTCCAACCTTTTGAACACTGCTTTTCTTTCCGGACCTTTTTTCTTAGGTGATTCAGGGCGGTCACGCCTTGGCTCAGGACTTTCGGATCTGCTGCGAACATGTCTTGGTCCGAGCCTTTCCTTGAGGCCCCTTCTTTTGATGGGTGTTCCTGACTCAGAATGACGTGAGGTTTCCTCAAAATTAAGACGGGCTTTTATTGCTTTAAGTTTTTCTTGTTGCACCTTCTCCTGGTGTACTTTCTCAGCTATGATTGGCAGAATCTGATGGTAGTTCCTGTCGCAGTATTCCCACAGGGCTTCATCGGAAATAAGCATGCCCAGATCTTGCGGAACTGGCTCTTTCCCTAGCGTATTCCTCACGACGGACGTGGGCTGGCAAAGGGGAGTTTGTCCGTTAGTGTTCATGGCGAGTATTTTAGAAAACAGGGTTGTATTCGCGGTCTCACGGATGGCGCCAACTTGTTAGTACAAAATATGTAATGGGTTAAGAAGGTGGATCTGGGAGGTTGTTGGGTCAGGCCCAAGGATGAGATCTTGTACTAAATCAAGTAATGAAATGATTCCCTGCACAATGAAAGGTAAATCGTTAGTCTTACCGTGGGGACGGACCCCACGATTGGACTCCGGCATAAGAGTAAGTAAACATATTTGTCAGAAAATGTCAGAGTATATGTGTGTGTAATGTGGTCAGAAAATCATACCTTGTGGGGTGTCAGAGTACCCCTTTTTATAGGTGAGCCAAATATTAGGTTTTCCTAATATCTTGCTTATTTCTGTTAGTGTGCCGAAGTGGGACCCTTGTCGGGCAATGATCCGCTTATAATCGTGTCTTGCGGACTTGGGCTTGTTTAGCAGACTTCCGCTTGTCTTGCGGAAGCATCCTATGGAAGCTTTCCGTCCGTCTTGCTGTCTCCGGACCGTAGCCAGTTGGTCTGGGCTTAGTTTTGGTCCATTGTGTTTTGCGATTACTTTGTTGGGCTTGAGCCCATGTATAATTTATGTAGTCCAGGCCCGGAGGCCTGTTATACGTATTATACGTCATCAGTCATCGCAAAATCATGCGAGTACCTAGTCAATATCTCTTTTTAAATAAGTTGATAACAAATATTTCCTAATAATAGTATTAGATGCAAACACACTTTATTCGGTAATAATTCACAAACACTGTGAACGTGTTTTCTTAAACTTCAAGGAATATATTTGACACGAATTCGATAAAAGGGATACACCAAAAATCGAAACAAAAGTGAACCTCTTGATAACTGGGAATACGACTAGCGTCCTTGCACGTTCTATTGTTAAGTATTGGATTTGATTTGATATCAAAGCATATACTCCGGTTGTCGTTATATGATTTGGGACAAATTTTTAAGAATATAAGCAAGAAAAATAATCTGCTCGTTGTATCTTATGCAAAATTATTTCTAACAATTAGCGATGATCCCCAACTTAGCACCTCGCTCTGCAATCCGAATATCGCGCGCTTAGAAAATTCATTGTTCAGTTATTCCTAGCTTTTCGAGGCAACATCATATTAACATTCATTCTCAGCTTTATAATGACTCAAGACACATCACAGCTCTTCACCCAACTCCAGAGCGCGGAGTTTGTCTCTCAAAAGTATAAATCTTGAGTACTAATCCAAGTTTGTATTCAAATTAACGACTTAAAGTAGATGTTAAAAATTCCAACACAGATAAACCACTAAAGAAACTGTGTGATAAAGCTAAAAATTTAGAAAAATATATCAAATGGACCTGAATTCAAAAGAACACGAAATTCTTGCAGAAAATGATGGGGAGAATTAAATCATACAAAAAAACAATAGATAAAAAGAAAAACTATGTCAATTGAAAACAAAAGTGATTTTTGATTAAGAAGGACACATGTCACTCTATTGATGTTACTTATTCTAAAATAAAAGATGAGTGGCACCTCCTTATCTTAATTTTTGATGGGACCCACATTATAAATGCTTTATATAATAGTATAGATATAAGCAAGAAAATTTTTCTGCCCGTTGTATCATATGCAAAATTATTTATTTTAAAAGCGACGAAATAATGTTATAATTTAGTAATATAGAATAGAAAAAAAAAACACATACGATGCTATGATAATAATGCGATGTCTCTAATAACTAATATAACAATTAATTGGAGTTTGAACATCTAAAAATATTAATGTATTTTATATTTTTATTTCTTAAGACAGCACTATGAATAAACATATAGGAACGTAATTGTGATTAACTTGTTATTTTATTAAATCTAAGGAGGTGTATGTAAATTTTTATAACTACTTCTCATGAATAATAAATTATATCTGAGAAGTGTTATTACACTAATGGGAATATATGTATAATAATAAAACAAAATAAATAATTCATTTGATAGTTTTTAGTTTTTAAAATCATTATGCAATGATTATATTTTCACCAATGGGGTTTAACCTAACTACATTTATAGGGAGTGAGATGTTTCATTTTAATGGTTGTGTACTCAAGTAATATTTGAGATAATTGTGTAAAATATATGCTACATAGAGAGTATATTGGAGTCTTTTTTTTATTTAATGACAAAAAGAAATTAAGTAATTGTACAATTTTTAATACAACTTTTCCCTCCTACCGTATAAAACTTTCTCTTCATAAAACCTAAAAAACCAGCAATACATATATAATCTTTTGTATGAAAAGATCTATGATAACAACAACATTGCACGCCACCACCACCATCACACATGTAAAAAAAATTTACTTAATAAGAAAAAAACATCTAATCTAAACCACCATCATCAAATTAATCCGACGCCACCAAAATCGAACGTCACCACCATCGAACCCCACGACCACAGAGACCAAGGCCCTATCGAAACCCACGCCTCCATCGAAATGTAGTAACTTAACGATAACGAAAATGAAAAGATCTATAATAACAGCAACCAACTACATCCACAAAAGCACTACCTAATTGCCCATCTTCTCACGTTAACAGCTCAAACAACCTAAACAATAACAAACCCATCTCAAAATAACACATCCAACTCCAAACAACAACCCATCAAGACTCGGAAATAAAAAGATATTATTTAGAGACCTCAAATTCGTTCATCATATGAAAAGATCTTTAAAGATCGTATGAGTTTGAAACGCAGCCCGTCATTGATTTTTAAGAAAAACTCAAAACAAAAAACACAAAACAAAAACTACATCTACATGAGATCTTCTTACAAGATCTTAAACCTAAACGAGAAGATAAAGTGTTCGGCATTGATGATTCGTTTATCAAAAGCAGAAATAAGCGAGAGGGTTATGTGTTTTTTGCTTATAAGATTCGAATCTGAGTGGAAAGAATGGAGTTATATGTGTTTTAATGATCTGGTGGTGTTCGATTATCATAGCAAAGAAGAAAGATACTCCCTCCGTCCTATTTTTATTGTCTATGTTTCATTTTTGGATGTCCCAATTTAATTGTCCACTACTAAAAATAGATGTGAAAGTTTAATCAAGTTTACTATATTACCCTTGTTTGAAATTATTATTACAAACTTTAAAGAAAACTTTAATTAATTAGCTAAGGGTAAAACTGTTATTCTGTCAAAAAGTAAGAAAGAGAAAACAGTAATAAATGCACTTTTCTTAAACTGTGTGTTTTTTGTCGGAGGACAATAATTTTAGAACAGAGGGAGTAATAATTTTGATTGTTTGTGCGGCTGCAAATGTAAAAGGGTGAAAATGTTTAAGGTTATTTGAAATGGTTGTTTATATAACCAGAAAATTAAGGACATTAGTGTGGGTTGTGTATTAGTTCTTGCGCTCTATTCGAAAATGGGTGCAAGATTTGGGCATGTAGCCGGATTGTAAGATGGTTACATTTGGGCTTCGTAATGATAAAGTGACTTATTTTAGAGTTATCTTTTATTGTCAAGATCGGAATGAATCCTTATATAGTTGGGTACTCGTGCGTTGCGGCGGGTACCCTGGAGCTAAAATTGTTGACATGCAATATTTTGAAAGCTATTTGTCATGAAATATGTATAATCGTAAAACATTGCACGTTAGGAATTTTAGCTTTAGGATACCCGTTGTCGCAACACACGGGTACCTTGCTGGTAACTGTATTTTGTATTTATAATGAGTTAACTTGGCAATTAAGTTAAATATGGACCAAAGCAAATTGTATAAAGGCTAACCAGTTGAATTTGAATATCTGAATATTACATACCAAAATTGTCACTTGTCCGGACATCATTGGAATGCTTATATAAAAAAAGGGAGAAAAGTTTCCCAAGAAGAGGACGCGGTGTCTCGTCTAAAGTGTTTACTCTTTTTAGACCTCAAAAAGTAAGAATTCGCCGAAATCAGACACGCAGTCGGCCGAGGTCGTTATTAAGGGGGTCGAGCTAAGAACACCTTTTTACTTTTGTGTAAGTTACTTTTTATCAGTACATGATTTTAGGGAGAACCTACATTTTTAGACCGTAGCTTTTAAGGTCAAAAAGAGACTATACATGTCTGAAAAGTAACTTACAGCAAAAAGTTAAAAAGTTTATAGGAGCGACTGATCTATATTGAGAGTATACTTTTTGAAATCTAGAAAAGATAAACACTTAGAACGACAGTCTATTTATAGAAATTTTCTCCTATATAAACTTGACAGTCAAGAATTAATTTCAATATTAATTTTGATAGACCTTATGATTGGACTGACTATCTAAAAAGACAAACAGAGGGCCAATGTCTCAAAAGAATTTCCTCTTACTCACATAAACCCCAAACAACTGTTTGAATGGTGTAGGTGACACAAACCAATAAATCATTTCCCGGAAGCAACGAGGATTATTGGATATGGCTCTTAGGCTTTGTCAAACATGAGAAAACAACGGTGATAAAATTTCCGCACAAAATTGCTAGTGTTTTGGGACTCAATAAGGCTAGTGGGGAACATAAGGTAACAACACTATATGTAATGGATAATTTCCAATGGAATCAGGGAACCTTTAATGGATTTTCAAAAAAGATAAAACTTAACTATATAATTGTGAAATAGGTTGTTTTAGCTAGATAAGTATTGGTGATGATTAAATAAGGCTGAAGATGTTGGTGGAGTTTTATAGCATGATTTAAGGGCAAGTGTCAAGAATGAACAAAGTCAATGAACAAACACAAAAGTTATTCATCTTTCTGAAGTATAGTTTCCGAGTACTTGTGTATTAGAACAGAGAAGATGTGAAAGAGCAGGTCCAAGAAAAAGGTTTCATTTTCTGAAAGTATAGTTTCTCGAGTCTTGTTTATTAGAACAAGAAGATTGTTAAGTCCAAAAGCTTTATTCAAATGTTGTTGCATGCGAATAATATACCCCAAACATAAGTTAAGAAATTGTGTAAATCGAATAATACATTTATCTTAGATGGTGTGTCAGTCACGCATGATACTAGGGTCTTAGATAAATCATGTTACTAAAGCTGTAGTGTGTGAAAGAATACTAAAGTTTGACCTAATAGGTTCTCAACCATGAAACACGATATGCTAAATCAAACCTTATGGTTTCTTGATAGAAACCGTACATATTAGAGTGTCACTCGAACAAATTCTAACGCGTGATATCGTCTTTTTAAAAGGGTTATGTAAGTAATGTTCAACAAGATTCATTATTCCACAAGAACTACAAAAGAACGATAGGTTTTGCATTTTCGATCCTATGTCGGAAATACTTAAAGCGGTAGCACAGAATAAGCATACACATAATAACCAACTGGGCTAGCTCAGTTGGCCACCAAGGGTATCCTGGGTATGTGAGTTTCCCCACCAACCTAGAGGTTGTGGGTTCAAGCCTCGCTGGAGGCATGTGTGAAATATATTGTGAGATATGTGGTATAGGTTGTGAAAAAATTGTGTGTCAATACTTTTGTACCTTTAGTTCTCTATTTGATTGTGGATTAGTTATTACATCTGAAAACAATGCAACATTGTCTAAGTTGAATGATTTAATGAAATTTTAATCATTTGCTTCAACTGCATGCCAAAAAGATCAACAATGGAAATACATATATATATGGTATTTGTTTTACGACACATTGTATAATAGATAACCTAGAAATGAGCTAGGTGACAATATTACAAGAGTTACACCATGGATGTCAAAGGATCGCAAAGGTTATTAAACCAATCAATCCAACTAAAGGACGATTTCTTGGTTCTAGACGAAAAATAAGTGAAAGAGAGTAGTATGTCGTTGAAGATCATATCTTTCTTTGGTTTCTTGGCTGCAAACACCGTGTCGTTTCTAAATTTCCATAAGTTCCAAAGGATCGTTTGAATCACGACATTAAAAGGAATGGCAAGCTTGGAGGAGATGTTAACACGGTCGACCAAGTTAACAGCATATATAGTATATCGTACTTATTGTATTTCAGGTTAACTTGTGACATATATTGGATCATGAGAAGCAAAATTATCTTTTGATAGCATCAACATATACATGTATAATGATGCTTTCAAAAACCAGGCTCAATTTAGATTCGTTTCCTACACCTTTCCATACTTGGCAACTGATCCAATGGGCTAGATGAATTTCCTGATGGGTCACAAATTTGGGCCCTAGGCCTACAGTTCTGTGGCATCTGCCACTAACTATTGCTTCATTAGTGGGGTGCTGGTTTGTGATTGAAACAGATTACTGTTTGAATAATGATGCTCAGAAACCAGGTTCAATCTGCTTTTTCTAGATTTTACTCCGTATTTGCTTTCCATATTTGGTAGTGGATAGAATGTTTTCATATTAGGCTAGACACTTGGGCTCTAGTCCAACTATTTTCTAGCATCTGCCATAACATTTGTAAAACATAAGTTTTCATCTGCCATCAACACTTTACACTTGGGGTGTAGTTCGGATCAACACTAGTTTTCATTGTATAACATACGATTACGTTAATATGGCCAACGACCTTAGTCCTTAGGAACTTCTCAAAGGAAACTATTTTGCGAAGCACAATTTAGCTTTGGCTAAACTTAGTTTCCTTTTTAGTTTATGTGTGAAAGCATTCTTACCACAAAACCAGATGTTGGAAGTATACTGAGAAGAATATATTCTCTACAATATATGTCTTTGACATGGAACAAAATTGGACTTTAAAATCCAATTGGTTACTCATTTCACTCAAGTTGCATGTATTGCAAATCACATAGTGTTTTTCCTTCTTTACTCATTATTCGGTACATTGCAAATTCAAGGTGAGCGGAAAGGATGGTGTGGGCGGCTCTGATGCTGAGCTGGTGGCGACGGACAATGGGCATGTAAATGCACCGCAATCAAATTGGTCTTGCCTGGAAAGGGGTTTTTAGACTGGCTTGTGGCTCAGCATTTGACAAACCGTGGCTGACTTACATTGTGTTTCTTGTTTATGTAGCATATTCTGACATTTTTATATCCCCAAACACATACATATAGATGCTAAAATAATAGGGCTAATGACTTAAAAAGTCATCTAGCTTGACACTTTTTGTCTTTATGTGTAGTCATCTTATTTTTTTCCCAATATATCATCAAACTTTCAAAAGTCGATCATTGCGTGTATTTTGTGACCATTTTGACATGTAAAATGACCATTTTGCCCTTCGAAATTTGGAAAAAATAAGGGTACAATGGTCATAAAATACGTTTGATGACATATTGAGAAAAAAATAAGATGACTAAACACAAAAACAAAATGTGTCAAGTTAGATGACTTTTTAAGTCATTAGCCTAAAATAATACATAGACTAAAGACGTACGTTAACTGTATATTTAATCAAACAAGATAGCTACAAGACGTAATATACGTACTTGCCTTGTGAAAAAGATCGATAATGAAACAGAAAAATAGAAAAGAACCTCAACTTGTATACACCTAGTACAATATAAGTTTAACTAATCAAAATCGAGTTACAAGTACGTAACCAAATTAAGCAGAGACACAAGCCGATTATGAGCATCTTTACTATAGGTTCATTGTACCACGACATTTAAAGCAACCAATAACCGTTGTTAAATACTTCTAAATAGTGCTAAACACTTTGTCTAGATATTCATATTCATGATACTTAAAATGAAAGGTGAAATGACACCATATGATAAAAAGCTAAACAAATGTACAGGGACTTAAAGAATCAAGTTCTACTAAACCAATGGTCCATGAATCTACAACAGCTTTTAGGTCTCATCAAGAGTCATTTCAAGATCATGAGCCATTGCTTTAGCTCCATTCAAGTTCTTTCCAACCCGTAAAGATAGGTTCACTATTTTGATGGTGATGTTCACTTAAAACCTTAATTGATCTATAAAATTCACCTTTAAACTCCCACCTATCATCCTAAACGTGTTGCCCATGCAGCTCGTCGACAAGTATCAAACATAGCATATACAAAGGGACTGGAGTGGTACTACTTGAGAAAGCGTAAACTAGTAACAATTACTCCCATATTGATACAAAATGGGTAGTTCGAACCCTTTATACATCTTAAGTTGGCTACTAATAACTTTCACCATGATTATAACTTGATCCAGAAGCTATTAGGCTCTTCTGCTAGTTTAGGCTTTAAGGGGTTGTTAACGCTCGTGCTGGTTTATTTTGGGGTAAACATGATCTTCTGTTTTCCATATACACTTCCCAATGGCCGAACCTCATTCTTCAACCCCATCAGCAAAAAACATAGCCCAACCTAGGCCTTAATCCAAACATACTCAAATAAGACAAATGTGTGTGTAAAGGATAATCTAAAAGTGAAAGTAAGAATATATGGTGAATATTTTACCAATGACCAAAGCTAGGGAATGGAATATATAGACTTGAACATGCTATATGATCTGTTAGTAACCACGAGTCCACGTCGATTCCTGCAATATGATTAGAAGGGATCAAAATATTAAAGAAAGCTTGCATGTGTTGAAACCTTATCATATATAAATGAATAAGAGTACGGGACATTTCTCGCCGCTCGTTTACATGGCCACGTGGGACACAGTATAGTTTCTTGTATGATAAAGTTACCACGTTATAAGACGGATCGGTTCCAAACTCTTAGCACGTCATTCTTTAAACTAGAATCAATTAGCCAGATTGATTGGCATCATATGCTGCATGTAAATTGTACTTCAATAGAAACAAAATAGTACGTAATGTATCCGAAAAGATAAAAAAGAAAACAAACACAAATTTCTTCTACCTTTGATGTTCAGTCACCCTAAAAGGTGGTAAATAAATAAAGAAAATTTTCCTTCCTTTAATTGTTCTTTTTAGACATTGATAGATTGTGCTTCACAAACAAAGTAAAAGGCACCCATCGTTTAAAAAAGTGAGATATATGCAATTCACATCAGGCTTGTATTAAAGGCGTATTATCAATGATCCAGAACAAAAGAATTGGAAAGAATCTTCCTTTTTACGGAAAAATCTTTTTGATCTACCTTTGAATGCTATATAATGTCTTGTTCTAATCAGAAAGCATACCAGGAACCCAAAAATATCCCAAAATGGAGAGTTTTAAGAACAATCCGAATCAGACTAAACCAAAAGATACTTACAAAATAGCTTATATGATCCATTTCTTACTTGGTGCAGGCAATTTGCTTCCATGGAATGCTTTAATCACAGCTATCGACTATTTTGGCTATCTTTATCCTGATAAACATGTAGAGAAAGTGTTCTCGGTTGCTTATATGAGTTCTTCTCTTCTAGTTTTAATTGTTATGATACGTTGGAACAATTTCAGCGAATTAGTTACCTTTCAAGTGAGGATGAACATTGGATTTGCGATGTTTGTTGTGTCTCTCATGGTAACTCCAACGATTGACTGGGCTTGGCAGGGAGTGTCAAAGGAGCAGTCTGATGCAGCTTTTTGTGCAGTGGTTGCATCAGTCTGGATATGTGGTTTAGCCGACGGGTTAATTGGAGGGAGTCTAATTGGGTCCGCAGGAAAATTGCCAAAAGAATACATGCAGGCTGTTTTTGCTGGAACAGCTTCATCAGGTAAGCTTTGTTAGTAAGCATTATGAAATGCAGTAACTAGAGGTGGCAAATGTCAGGGTGGGTGATGCTGCAATGGGTCAAAACGGTTAACTTTTAAATGTGTCTGGGTCAGGTTGAGACCCTTAAAACCTTTTTGTCCATTATTTTATTTAATTATATAAACAGTTATAGAACTAAATCAGAATTTAAAAACCATACTCTTCAAATAAAAATCTGAGTTTTACATTAAGCGATTTAGGAGGCTTCACGGATCCGCTGAAGTCTGAAGATAAATTCCCACCTCTATCAATAACACTTGTCTACATCTACTTAGCTAATAATTACAACCCTCGTTTTTACAGGTATTCTAGTCTCATTTCTTCGAATCATAACGAAAGCATCACTCCCGCATAATCCACAAGGGCTCAAGAAAAGTGCACACTTATATTTCCTAGTTAGCACGCTTATTTTGCTGTTGTGCATGGTTTGTTGTTCCTTATTATACAAGTTGCCAGTCATGGAACAACATTACAAAGTACTCCAACATAACAGTTCCCCATCAAAGCCTAAATTCTGGGATGTAGCAAGAATGATTCGGTGGCCTGCGTTAGGAATATTCATCATATATACAGTAACTTTATCAATATTTCCAGGATTTTTAGCAGAAAACATAAAATCGGAACTACTCAAAGACTGGTACCCGATACTGTTGATTGCTACTTATAATATGGCGGATTTTGCTGGGAAATCTTTTACTGCGATTTATGTTTTGGAGAGTATTGCTAAGGCGACATGGGGTTGTATGGGGAGGTTGCTGCTATATCCACTCTTCACAGCCTGCCTACATGGACCTATATGGCTTAAAAATGAAGTATTTGTGGTGTTTTTGACGGTTATTTTGGGGTTCACCAATGGGTATCTGACAAGTGTCATTATGATTCTCACGCCTAAATCAGTTCCACCTTCAGAATCAGAAATGGCTGCAGTTGTTATGGCTTTGTTTTTAGGATTGGGGTTAGTTTCCGGATCAGTTCTTGGGTGGTTTTGGATCATCTGAAGCGTAATTTAGTGACTTTTTGTAATTTCTTCTTTGTCCTATTGTTTAGTTCTTAATACTAATAGTATCATTAATTTATGAAACATGAAATAGATTAAAAAAAAGTGTAAAAGAATTCGGAAAGAAAAAAAAACACTCACATGTCTACGATCCATCAATGTGAAAAATTCATTCTCCCTTACAAATTTCCTGAAATAAGCACACCAAGACAACAGATTGAAATAAGCAGAAACATGATACAAAGGAACAAATTGCTCTATTCACATGCTCTTCTTGATTATCATCCAAAGCTCCAAAGATGCGTATATATTTAATAAATCATATATCCGAACAATTTTAATAAATCATATTTCCGCCATGTTGTCCTTAAATTCTGATACTCAACACAAGAGGTATATTGATCACACAAGCTTGTAGAGTACACTTATCGTTTATCAAAATCTAGTCATTTTTGGTATACATGTTGAAAGCTTTCATTGCAAAAAAAAAAAAAAATCATAACTTTAACATCAGCAGTCCTATAAATTAAGTCTCGGGTTCCTTGATAAGCTATGATAGAGGCATTAACTTGCCTAAACAAGATAAACAGAAAATTATATGTTATCAACGTTGTATGTTAATTCGACATATGTTAATCATGTATTTTATACAAAGTTACATGAGATATTTCCAATAAAGTGCAGTGAAGTCAAGTCAATTTGCATGAGATATTTCCAAGCACTTGTGGGGAAGAACACAGTACATTAGGTGCAATGTCTCATTCAATCAATTGCAAGCAGACAATGCTAAGTAGATATTTTACTCCAAGCACAAAACAACAACTATATAAAACATAACCCTCCACTGATTTGTTATCATAATTCACCCAATCATTTTAGCAGCTGCACTTAAATACAAATGGCAGTGGTCCTACTATCTTATAGTGACGTATAAAGTCTAGAGATATTTCGATAACATCCTGATCGAGTGGCGTTACATGAAGCAACATAGTAAGATATGTAAGCGCGGTAGCCTAGTATAGTAAAAAGAAGTCATAATATCATTTTATTACCATTGTGACATAGCATATTTATAAGATACCCTTGATGAGGCACAATCACATGGAGTGCTAAAAAAGCAAAAAAAAAAACAAATGAAAAACAACACGGAACAACTAACAAAAGATGGGGTCAGAAAGTTACTACTGTATATAATATCTCTGCTAATATACAAAAGAGTGTTCATCTCTAAGATGCTGCAGCAATTGGAGGTGGTTGTGAAGTTCCTGTCAAGAAATTTGGTGTTAATACATTCATCATGCCGCAATCACCTCGCTTATGATCAACTTCATTCTCTTCCTCTTCATCATCATCATCATCATCGGCATCCCAAAGAAACCGAGCATATGAGGCCATAACATAACTGCACATCATCAAACAAATTAAACAAATAAATAATCAAACAAGCGAAACAAACATCTTAACGTAAGACACAAATTGTTAGCCTTCATCATACCAGTCATCAGGCGAAGCCTGAACGGCTTGATCATGATAACTTTGCGCACGAGAAGAATCCTTTTGAGTCTCCCAAATTAAATCAGCATACATAGACAGGACATTACCATCACCCGGGTTCATAAGTATTGCTCTGCTGCAGTACTCTTCAGCTTTAACTAAATCACCTCGAACCTATTTGAAAATTAAGCTTGATTAAATGAACCCTTAACTATATACACAAGGGAACTTTGCCAAAAAAAAATCTCAAATTTGACGATGTGGATTGTGGAGCACGAGTAACTTTTTCTCCAATCAAAAGGAATGAATTTCTGTTTTCAAAAATTATAGGGAAATCTTTTCAAGCTTGAACTAGATTTCGGTCCCAATATTTGTCAAACATTAAATTTTCACTCCATAACTTGTCTGAAATTGAGTCTTCACTCATTTTACTCGTACGCCTATGCGCTATTACACTCATTCGTTGGCAGTATTCCCAATATACGGTCACACTGAATCCATCATAGATCATAAAGATTAGTCCTACACATTCTAATCAGGGTTTGTCTAGCTTGTACCTTAACCGCAACAAAACACCATGTACGCACAGTTAGTATTAAGCACGATTATTTAAAACAACAAATCATATCAACAAATACGAATAAATACAAATCATATATACCTCTTTCAAGTACTTGGCATAATTACTAAGAAGCATAGAATTCCCAGGATTCGCTTCAATCATACTCCGATAGTACACATCAGTATTATCACCATCATCATCATGATCATTCCCATTACCACCACCACCCGAAACCTTCCCTTCTCCACCACCACCACCACCACCACAACCGTAACCATCATCCACCTCCAAGCCAAACTTATCATACAATCCAGACGTCGAAAACATCAAAGCTTCGTTATCACTATATTCCTCATTTTCAGTTTCTTCTTCGACTGCGATTGAAGATAGTTTACAAGTACTATAAGAATTAGTACCATTCTTGGTGATTGGACTCCAGATGTGTAGATTAGATTCTGACAAAGCTCGAGTGATCGTTTTTGGTAAGTCGGTTAAGGAGTGGAGAGAAATGGAGTTACGGCGAATGAATAATGGGTCGAAAGGTGATAAATCTTTGTGGTTTTCGTGTCGGGACCATGAGTTAAGAGCAGGGTTAGATGCACTGCGAAGTAACATGTTTTGAAAATTTATTTGAGGAAATGTGAAGAGATGAATGAATTGAAGAAAGATGGTTTGAAATAAATAAATGAGGGTTTGGAGGGTTTTATAACACAAAAAGGCGGGGAGAGTATTGATCTTGACCGTTGGTATTTAATACTATTGTATTTTTTTCTTACTTTATTACTAAGAGTGTTTGGGTACGGTTTTGTGCCGTCGTATGATGTCGAAAAAGTGTGTAATATCATCATTTTTTTTCATAACACTATATTTTAGTGGCATGGTGCACCCATGGACCTCGTAGCTTTTTATATCATTTATTCAAATAAAATAAAACGTTAAACTAAAATTAAAATTTTACTAATAAAAATAAACGATACATTAAATAATATATAATTTACATATTTAAAAGATAACAAAAATAACTCAATGACAAATGGTGTAACAAACACTCTTAGAGACTAATAATGTAAACGTAAAAAGCAATAAGTTTTAAAGTGAAAAAAAAACAAAAAACCAACGTTTGTCTTCTTCCTTTTGATCTTATTGTGAGTTCAAAAAAAACAAAAACCAAAGTTTATACTACATTCGTCCCACATTAAGTGTCCAGTTTGACTTTTTCAAGTCTTTTTTCTTCATCTTTGACATTAATTATTTCTTTTATGTAATATGATACTTGATGCAAAATATATAAATTGATAGAGTTTTGAATGTATTTTTATTGGTATAATTTTCATTAAGTATTATATAACACAAACACAAATATTTACAGTTAAAGTTGATGAAAAAAGACCTCAAATATTCCATTGTGGACACTTAATATGGGACGGGGAGAGTACCACACAAACACAAGAACAACACACTAAAATAAACAAACACACAAAAAAAACCCATAAAGAAATTACCGAACCATTTGGGCTAGCGGGGACGGCGTCAGACAGTGTGGCCTTCGCACGTCGCGTTTTAGAGACGATGCCACCCCAAAACGCCTACTGAATGCTCTAAATGTAGATAAGTTTAATATATTTAGATACGCATTAACCGCTTACATCTTTAATATTACTGCCTTGTGTCGGGTGCTATAATTTTCGTCAAACATTGTTTTAAATTTTGCTTGACAATTACTTTACTTATAGCGCGTTTGTAAAACTTTAAACGATAGTTTTGTGAATAAAAATCGATTTTCATGACATTTCAAAATGCCTTTACATTGTGAATCAAGTATGGCTTAATTCTGTCTCTTATTTGGTTTTAAACATGTTTTGAATCGTGTTTAGAAGAAAAAGTATGAATTGAGATCCTCTCATGTTCAACCTGAACATGATAGGTAATGTTTAGTTTTTTGTGAGTGATGAAAAATAGTGAGTCATTTGTTGTAGGACCTTTATTTTATTGAAAATTAATTTTCCTCTCACAACAAAACTAACATGACCTCTTAGCTTAAAGGTAGTGGTCACGCCCTCTCATCCTACACATCAACGTCACCTCAACTTTCTCTATCATCTCACTTCCCCTCACTCCCTCTAACCTTTCACCCGTTTTGATCACATTCCCCTCATCTTTCATTAAAATACATACTTTATACAAATATACCTCACTAAATACCCGCCACACATTTACAAACAAAATAAAAAACAATAAAATCAACAAAGATAGCACGAGAACCAACAGGTCACCAGCTCACATTTATTCTCTTTTTTTCCTCCTCTCAAGCGTGAGATGTATGTGTGGGAATAGAGTGGCTCGTGAGGGAGGCCCTCACGCGTGACCTCTCAGCCACCACTCCCTTTAATCTTATGTTCAAATTGAAAATTAATCCTATTCACTATCATTCTTTCCTGAAAAGAAAATTAAGAGATCAAGTGGGCTTAGCCAACGTATATGACATGTATAACACTGTTAAATTTATAAGTCTAGCTCTTGTAAGATGGACTTGGTCTGAATAAGTTTTCTAACTGAAGGGTTCAAAGGGTGAGTTATTGTTATGTTTTGTACTTGTTCTCTTGTGTTTCTTAAACTGTAGGGACTGAAGATGACAAGTGGGAAAGTTATGTGGCTGGAATGCAAAGTTAGCTAGGGTTAGAAGAGTATAAATACTCTTTTGTATCTCTGATTGTTGGTTTAATCATTTTTAATTTACCTCTCTAAAATTTTATCTCTTAAGTTCTTGGTGTTAATCTCTCTCAATCTTTGAGATAGATCATTAGGTTTTCTTGTGTAATCTGTTGTTCTTTTTCTTGTACTGTATTTGAACTCAAAACCTGTTATCACATTTGAAGTGATAGTCTTGTGTTGTGATTAAAAAATTAAAAGGGGAGGTTAATTGTATGAAACTAAGTGTTTTGTGATCTTTGTTATAATTTTACACATGGTATCAGAGCCAGGTTGGCTTTGATACAAAGATCGTTTATTTTTTTTAAATTAAGGTTTCAAAAAATTTGGGGTTTTGTGTTTTGAGTTCAGATCAGTAAAGATTGAGGTGTTAATCGTTTGATTCTTGGTTGAATTGGTTGATTTGAGTGGATTTTTCGTAGATCTGTGATTTTCCAATTTTAGGGTTTCCTAAAATTTAGGGGGGTTTTGCTATATGTCGGTTGGTTTTATATCAACAAGTGTTGATTTATCGATATTAAATCAGATCTAGTTGATCTTTTTTATTTCCAAAAAATTTGGGTTTTCTGTATAAAATCCTAATTCATGGGTTCTTGGTTTTATTCATATTGTTTGTTTAAATAAACTGTTAATTTATGTTATTTCTAGCAGTTTATTGGTAACTTTCTTTCATCTAACTGTTTTCTTGTTGTTTCAGGTTTTGCTTCCGTTGTGTATCTCGTGTTTGGTTGGTTGAGACATCTTGTCTCTTGGATATTGATGTTGCGTGCATTGTAACACCCCTCACACCCTCTTTAGTTTGTTTCTTAGGAATCTAGAATCGGCGGAAGGGATAGGTTAAGAGGATTGTTGTTGATTTAGTGTAGTTGGAGTTGCTAATTGGTGGATTAATTATGATTGAAGGTGTTTGGTGGTTAACTAACTCAGTTTCAGTTATTGCTTGGTTTCTTGTATATACACCCTTCACTTTGGGTTAGATCTTGATCTACTTCTTAAGAAGCAAGTGATCATGGTCCTTAATAGCTCAAACAAGATATGTGTCTTGTACCATACTATTTACTGAGTCTACTTACTACCATCTGGTGGTTATGTGCTTTTATTCTGCTATATTTGTTTATTTTTGTTTATATTGTCATAATGGTTGAAGGGGATAAACCACTCAAGAACAAAGAAAAGGGTTCTAGTTCTGGGTTGGATGATATAGATCAGTATGATCCATTGTTCTTGCATTATAATGATACAAGTGGTCAAAGTACTAAAAATTATATGATTTGGAAAGATACTATAACTATTGCAATTCATACTAAAAATAAGCTTGGTTTTACAATTGGAAAATTAAAAAGGCATAAAGAATAAGGTTTTCTTCAAGAACAACAGGATAGATGTAATTATGTAGTTCTTAATTAGATTCTTGATTGTGTTTCTCATGATGTGTTTATGGGTGAAGTGTTCTCTAAAAATGCTAAAGTTGTTTGGGATGAGTTAGAAGAGACCTATAGTAAACAGGACCCATCTGTCATTTTTTATATGCATTTTAAGATTCATTCATCGTCATAATCTGGCTCAGCTTTGTCAGAGTTTTATCATAAGTTTAATGCATTATGGAGGCAATATGACTCACTTGTCAATTTGCGTGACTGTATTTGTGAGAACTCTAAGAAGTTAAAAAAACATAATCAACTCCTCAAATTGATGCAGTTTCTTATGAGGCTAGATGATATTTATGCTCCTATCAGGAGTATAATTCTTACTACATATTGTATACCTGATGTTAAGGGTGCTTTTGCTACTTTTTCTAGAGACGAGTCTCATAGGAGTACTCAGTGTCATATTGTGTCTTAAACTGGTACTGGTAATACTGCTTTTATGGCAAGAACTAATCCTAGAAATAATAGTTGGTCCAATTTGATAATCAACCTAGAAGGCTGAATAGACCTAATTTGGTTTGTACTCACTGCAATATGAATGGTCATACTACTAATAGATGTTTTGAGCTTGTTGGTTAACCTCCTAATTTAATTAAAATATTGGTATTAATAGGGGTGCTTCTAGTAATAATGTTGTTTCATGTAATAAGGATCAGCCTGATGGTTCATCTAATTCCTTCACATATGATCAGTATAAAAAAGTTGATGGCTCTTATTAGTGATAAATCTGGTTCCAGCAGTATGCCTGCAAACATTGCAAGTATAAATTGTGTGATCAATTTTTGTTCTTCTAGATTTTTTAACCATAATACCAACATAAGCTCATATAGTATATATATTGGTTGGATTATGGACTCTAAAAGAAAAAAATGGGGAATTTGAGTCTAAATAATATTAGGAAATGATACGGACTTAGATTATGGGAAAATCTAATAAATACGCAACCCTCTCTACTTTTTGTTTGTACGATGTTTGTTTTTTCCCGGCAAAGCAAAGTAGAAATAAAGATTTTTATAAAGATTATAGTGTGGTGGAATTGTGTTCAAGATTTGAAGATTTAAGGTATATACGATAATCCTTTGAAGTTAATTATCATTAAAAACATGTAATAATTACTATGATGGAATTAGGGTTTTATAAAATCTGTAAATTAATGATGTTTAATCATATTTCAATGATTCGGGTTTAATTAGAATCATATGGGTGTATTCGTTAGGGTTTAAATCGCGTTAGAATTTGATTTAGATTAGGGCAGAATTTAGGCTGTGTCTTGTTCGGCTCGTTATCTCTTTGATGGTAATAGCTTTTTGTCACAGTTTCCGGTGTCTATGAGTAGTTCAGAGTGTCTAGTTTCCGGGATACTTCCGGCCTCGAAGGGTTTTTAAGGTCGGGAGTAATTCAAAAGTTGGTGCTAGAAAAGTTGTCAAAGCAGTAAATACGGGTCAGATTTCGAGGTGTAAAACCCCCACTTAAAATATAAATTAGGATTAGCCAATCTGCAGGAGTTTATTTCTATGTGTCTATTAAAAATCCCCCAAATTAGAGCTTCTGATTTGGAGTCTAAGTATAGTTTTTTTAAAGGATCCCAAAATCTTTTAGTGTGCGATCAGATAAGAAACTGAGTAATGTTAAAAGTTATTTTATTTGGGGGCACTTAAGTAGGGAAACAAATTAGTGAAAAAAATCATGGGAGATTTTTGATCGAATGGGATTTAACTCACTGTGATTTTTGGTATCATATTTATAAATCTCAGTAGGTTTAGTTTGTAGATAATTGGTAAGGAGGTCAAAATTCTGCAATTTTGTAGGGGTATAATTATAAGACTTTGAAATATGTGGTTAACGAATTGGTTTAATGTCGGGCATGGTGTCATGGTACCCATGGAGGGTAATTAAACACCTTAGACATCCATTCATTATGATTGTTACTAGGTGCTTAAAGCTTTCTGGATTAATTATTAGCGTGTGAAAACGTGTTTGTTTTGATTGTTTTGATTTGTGCTAGTGTTGTGAAAGCTGGCAAAGCATCAGTTAGTTTCATGTCCCTTTTTTTCTATGTTTCATGGGATGGAAATGATGCAAAATATGTTTGAATTGTTTTTATTGCATGTGACCTATATGGTTTGATTGATCGCGATGGACTTTGTATGTAGCTATTATATATTTTGTGATAAGTGTTTTTGATTTGAGTTCGTGGGTAACGTTCCTAACACTGTTATTGGTTTTGTTCTGTTCTGGAGTAAAGTTCCTTAGAGGGTGATCAAAACTCTGGTATATGTGTGGATTTGATACCAAGAGTCTGGATTTGGAATATCATTCCTCTCTTATGGACTATTAGTGGTGCGGCGAGGTACGACCTACCTCATTGTTTTGCTGGTTTGGATCGTTTCGGGGACACGTTCCGTACCAATGTGATTGTTTTTTAAATGCATGTCTAGCGAGTATTATAGCTAGCTTAATAATCCATTCAATACTTTGTTTTGTTTTTTTATAATCAACTGTATTTATTTTTAAACATGTATTGTGTCGTAAAACTATGACTCTCACAACTATTGTGTTGTCGTTTAAGCCATCATTTTTAAGGTTAGTACCTGAGAGTTCTGAAGGTTAGGCAGAAAGCTTAATAATGGGGTGAGGTGGGTGTGTTGTATAGCTAAAGAGACTATTACGGCTGCATTGGAAGATCCCATTTGATTACGTTTCGTACTTTGTTTAATGATATTCTTGAATGTTTTATTGGTTTGTAAGACATTGTCTTTGTATGATGAGGACCCTCTTTTCATTAATACAATATGTCGTCTTTTGTTTTCCGGTCTTGTCATCACACATTGTGTCTTTTATTTTAGTTATGCATTTAAAGTGGTTCTCTATTGTTGACACCATTGTGTTGTGATGATATCCATGATGTTACGCCTCGTGTTTCCGCCTTGGCGGGGTGTGACAAATTAGTATCAGAGCCTTTGGTTTATAGAGAAGTAGGTGGTTGAGCCTAGTACTATAAAATTCAGGGTTCCTCATGTGTAGATGATTTAGGGCTTAAGTGTTTGTTTAATGCTTATATACTGCTACGGCTTCCCCTTCTAATTTTTTTTGTTTTTTTGTCATAGCTTATTATATGCGTATTTTTGCTTAAGTTGACATTTTAGTTATTTTGTTTTCCATATTATCTGATATGATATGTTTAACTTTCATTAGTATGTTTTATGATAGGTTTTCCCCCCCCGTAAGATGGTCTCGTTGGGGGAACATTTTTTTCACCTACTGGACAGCTTAGCAAGATTATAAAGGAGCCTCTTGTGGATTCCTAATAAGGGATAAGATGTTGATCATTTGTCGTATGTCGCGTAATAGGCTGGTTCACGGCGGAGTCAGGTGATTCTTACGGAGGCAAGAGCAAATCCCAAACGATGGCCCCAGCATAAGTTTATCCCGTCTTTTACCTCATCATGTTTGCTTATTGATTAGTTGTCTTTCGGGATATTTGTATTTTGGAGAAGTCGTTTACGCGGAGGACCTTTCGTTCCTTTATGTCGTTTCAATTTCTCCAATTTGATATAAGTAAGTGTTATTTGATGGAGCATCTTTTATGTGTTAAGTTTTGTGTGGTTTAAGATGTGCCATGTGGTATATGTGCTTCATATGTGAATTATGATTGATTATGGGTAAACTTTGGAAGTATTGTACAAGGTAGAAGGAGGCAATTATACATTAATGGTGGCTATCATATTTATAATGGCATCACACACGTTAGACTTAGTGACACTATGATTGCATTTATTTGTAATTTGTTTGTAACATGGTAGTGTAATATGTTTTGTTTTTAATCTTGGATATGTGTATTTATGATTTGGATGGTGGTCATGGGTTAGAGAATTATTCTCTTATCTTAATTTGGATGATGGTTTATGTTATGTTGATGTTTGTATAGGTAGTTAAGTTTCTCTTCTATCTAGTAATTGCGGATACCTAGTATTGCTTTTTTTATAGAGGTGGCTCGATTGTGCTTGGTTTTTTTGTTCAGATTTCCTAAGTCCTAAGCTTAGGCATCCCTTAATTGTACTTTTGATTAGTTAAGGATACCTGCTTTTTTGTACGTTCTTGTTTAACGTCTCAATGTATTTGGTTGGTTCGAAATTCTCTCTTGTTTCGATTTATAGAGCGCGTTTCGTTAGTTCTTTGTTACATTGTTTATAGGATAAGTACTCAAACGTTATCTTTTTAAGACACTAATTTGTTCCGAACTATTAGTGTTGGATTATTACTCCCTTGGTTGTTATCCCTTGGTATTTCGTATATGACCCCGTTGCTGTTGATGTGTTAAGTGTCGATTCTTTTAGGCTTGCTCTTTTGATTGTTCATTTTTGGATATAGACCGTTTACTGTTTTTCTGTTGGGACGTATCGTATTTGCATGACGTTTGTCTTGTACGAGAGTTCGTTTGATTTTTATTTTAAAGTATTTTGGTTACGCGGGTATTTTCTTTCGTTTTTCAAACAATGGAATTGTGTTAGAGTTGTAACTACAGGTCGTTGTACGATCCCTTTGCGTATTATGGTTTGTCTTTTGTTTGCAGTAAACATATTTTTCGTTAATTTGATGTCTAATTATAAAAGGTCCTTTTTGAAGTATTTGTGTTAGTTTGTTTGAGAAAAACTGTGTTCTAATAACTGCTCTTTGCAATTAGGTTTGTTTAATGGTCTATATTCATAATTATGATAGTAAAAAGTGTTGTAGTGAGTTAAATAAAATTTTATTTTTCTTATTTAATCAGGCTGGTTTAAAGTGACTTTAATAAGTTGGATAAGGTACGTTTACACTATTAGTTTAACAATTTCTCTAGATTTTTTGAAACCTGATATGTATTTTCAATAGATAGCATTACATTTAATGCAATTTTTTATTATTTATAATGGATTTTTTTTTCTTATAAATTGACTTTATTAATTAATCTGTTTTTTATAATATATACATTAGTTAATTTTGGTCTTTCGAGTATAAGGTGGTTCGAATTAAATCTTTGGTATTAAGAATTTCCGTCTTTAGTATTGCTTTTTTTTTAATGTGTTATTTGTTGTGGTGACACTATTCGTTGGCTTTATTTCGTTGCGTCGTTTTCACTCGATTCTGCATATTACGTTTCGCCTTTTTTTCTAAAGGTTCTTTTGTCATTTGATCCTCCTGTCTACTTTGCATATGTGGATATCTCCTATAGGCATTCTAGTGCCTTTGACTCACATATTCGTTTGTTATTCTCTATTCGATTGTTCGTAACCCTATGGAATTGTTGTTCTATCCATTGAGTCATGAAAACATTATTGAACACGAATGGTTGATTGAACCGTAAGGCTAGTGATACTTTCACTCGTACGAGATTTTTGTTTGATATGTTTCGAAGATATACTGTCGATGACCACCAAAAGGTCAAGTTTGAGTTCAGCATAGATATTTTTAGTTCCTTGAAACGACAGCCGAAGTCGTCTGTCCCACTCTCATTGCGAGTAAGTCTCTTATATCGTTATTTTGCACGTCCTTTGATATGCATGAAGTCTTGTTTTATCTTGTTTTCTGATTACTTGTTTTTTCCTTATCGTATCTTGTCTGAACAATCAAGAGTTTGGCAAGACTAGGGGTTCATACGACCTAGTCATTTTCCATGAGGTGAGCACAGTGTAGTTTGTAGGAAGTGGAGCATGGAGTTCATTTGATGATTGAGTTCAGGATTACTGAGGATGGTGAAAGTGGTATGCTAAGGTCACTAGAGTGATGGCTATTGAGAATTGGGAAGTATATCGTACGACACCATCCGAGTTATTGTTTATAATGTTAGGTATGGGCAGGTTTCTGTTATCCTTTCGGTTCATTGCAAATTTTTTCTAAAGATTGTTTAACCCCTTACCTTTCCCCTAACTGAGAGATCTCAGAAGTATGAGTGGCTAGGGGACTGGAACGTATGAAGAGGCTTTATAGGCTGTTTGGAGAGAATGATTTGTGTTGTCGTCTTCGATTTATCTGATTGTAGTGTGATGATCGCGTTGGATAGAGAATGGGGATGATTTGAGAGAATGAAAACCTTGACGTGTGCGATGTCTCTGGTGGTTCGTTATTTGAATGACCCATTCAGGTATGTGGGTGGAGGAATGATATTGGCAGTCCTCGAAAGTGAGGCGTTGCATGAACTGTGATACATTACTCGCAGAGAAAGGCTTACAGGGTTTGATTGACATATGGAAATGAAGGAAGGATGAGAGTTTGTTCGTACTTTAACTTTCATGGTTCATACATGAGTTCTGGTTAGTGATGGATTATCCTAAGAACTTTTGGTAGTAATGGTTTGAAGGCTCATGCATCAAGGTTACTTGGTACATTTCCGGGAGCGGATAAGTCGTTACTTATAAACCTCTGGAGACACGGTATTGGTAGCCACGTGTAATTATAAATTGATTTAGTTACCCTATGTTTAGAATTATTGGATTCTTGTTTAAGGAGGTTGAATGTTGTGATGTCAGAAAGACTTTTGGCTTGCTTTTTGCTGTGGCAATAAGCCTGGATATTGAGTGTGATAAATGAGATAGCAGAATACGCAACTCATGGTTTGTATCCAATTTAGTAAATTTCCAAGGCAAAGTAGGTGAGTATGTTGTGTTTTGATTCTACGTGTGATGGGTTCGATAGACATCGATGAAGTTAGATTATTTCAAGCTATACAAGAGATTTCAAGATGTGAAAGTTCTGCAAGGATTTATATTGATGAGATAATACGCAAGGAATGTGGAATTACTGGTCGACGACTTCAAACTCTAAGATTTAGATGGGAATGATTTACTCGTGGTGTTTTTGATGTAGACGCGACAGAAAGTTTGTTAAGTTGACGTCGATTAGATTTAAGTACTTGCCTTAGCGCATCCTCTAAGGCTGGATGGCAAAAGTGAACGTATGATTTAGACTTTTGGGATGTTATAATGATAGGGTCTATGTGTATCGATTTTGGTGGTAGTTATCATATTGAGCAATTCGGGTGATGCTTCGTTGAAGCTTTGTACTGGAAGGAATGTAGGTCGATTGCCTGTGTTTTAATGGGCTGTGATTGGGGGAAAGTAGTTTGATTGGACCTGTTTGACGTTGGTTCAAAGCAGTCGACCTGCATAAAGTGGTAGTATGATAAAAAGAGATAGCTCAAAGCGGCGAGATGTTCTCGTCAATAAGAGTTGTGCTATTATAGGCGGGGCAAAACCTTAGAGTATTGAGGTAGGAGATCGGGTATTTTGCTAATAGTGTCGCCTTGGAAAGGTGTATTGCGCTTATGGGAGAAAAAGGTAAAGTTTGCACCTAGGTATGTAGTGGGCCATTTGAGATATCTTGTAAGAATCGGTCTCTGTTGCGTATCGGTTTAGATTGCCTAAGGGTATTTAGTGGAGTACATGGATCACATTTCATGTGTCAATCCTAAATGTGTAGTGATTGGCTGGTGCTAGTATAACATTGATATCATTGGATGAGTTCGAGGTTGACTCAACAAACTCTTCGTTTTTGTTCGAGGACACCTTTGAGAATAGTGACTCGTTTGAAGATATGAGGTTTAAACATGTAGCAGCGATGATGGATAGGTTTAATGGTCCGATGTTTTGGATAGATGCCGAGGTCTTTAAGACTTCAGGTGTAAACTGAGGATCCACACATTTTTTGTTGAGCAAGGGGTCATTGGGAGTTTGTTAGTAGGTTTAGGTTGAAATGGGTACGTAAGGTTTCTTGTAGTAATTGTATGACTTGATGTGTTTATGTATTTTGGTTAAAAGTTATTTTAGGTACCAACTGACCGTCGAGCGCGGAGGGGAATTTTCAAAAACGTTTGAGGTTTTGTATACAATTTTTATAATTTGGTTTAAGACTGTTCTTGTATGATGAGTTGACTGAGACCCGCGGTTATAAATGATTGTCTCACAACTTAAGGTTTTTGAAGAGTTTCCTCAATGACTGCCAGAGTTCAGTAGTTGGATGTTTTCTTTTCGTTTGGGCGGTTTGGTATGTTGCTTTGCGTACCCTTTTTGTGGGCAAGGCAAAGTTTGTTATCGGGTAAGATTTTCTTGTGAAAGTAGTTGGAATTCATAAAGTATATCTTTGAGTTAACCGTTGGGTATGAGGGAGGATACTTTGAATGATAAGTATCCTCAGATTTATTTTTTGGCTAGTTTGAACATTTTAGTTAATTATCGAGATTGAGATTTCTAAAGGTCGGGAGGGGACTACTGTGACAACCATGATCTTGGAGCAGGTTAGTTCAAACCGTTAGTGTGACTTTGAATCTGTTGTTATGTTATGGTTCTACGTTGTATATATGTGTTATGTTGGCGATATGTGAGATTTGGTATTTCATACCCATTGAGCGTTGATCGTCTCATTGGGTTTGGATTTGTGTTAGATTTTGTGGAGTTATTCGTTATCATTTTGGTGGGGTGACAAGGATACGATTTTGTGGTTTAAGCGTTTGTGATTTATGTGTTTGTTTTTTACTTTCGCATAAGTATGTTTGTGTTAGTAAAATTAGTACATTAGGTATGATTAGGCTTTAGGCGTTAGAATAGAAAGAAATGTGAAATTTCTGTTTTTAGAAGAGTTTTGTTTAAATAAAAATGAAAAGTTATTTATTTTTAAAAGTCTAGTAAATTCCGTTTACGCAAAAAGGTATACTCAAATAAGCTTAGGTTTTTATAAAAACTTAAGGTAATGCAAATAAATAAGTAATTAATAATTAAATAAAAAAAATTATATATATGAATAGTAAAAAACAAATTTGAAGAGGAAAAAGAAAAAAAAGGAGGAATTTGAGTCAAATACAAATTAGGAAAAGATAAGGACTATGATTTATGGAAAATCTATAAATACCAAACCCTCTCCCCTTTTTGTTTTGTACGACCGGCCAAGCAAAAGAAAAAAAAGATTTTTATCAAGATTAAAGTTGGTGGAATTGTGTTCAAGATTTGAAGATTTAAGGTATATACTATAATCCTTTGAAGTTAATTATCATTAAAAACATGTAATAATTATTATGATGGAATTAGGGTTTTATAAAATCTGTAAATTAATGATGTTTAATCATATTGCAATGATTAGGGTTTAATTAGAATCATATGGGTGTATTCGTTAGGGTTTAAATCGCGTTAGAATTTGATTTAGATTAGGGCAGAATTTAGGGTTGTGTTGTTCGGCTGTTATCTCAATGATGGTAATAGCTTTTGTCAAGTTTCTGGTGTCTATGACGTAGCTCAGAGAGTCTAGTTTCCAGAACATCCGGCCTCGAAGGTTTTTAAGGTCGGAAAGTCATTCAAACGTTGGTTGCAAGAAAAGTTGTCAAAGCAGTATATACGGGTCAGATTTAAGTCAGATTTGAAGGTTTTTGGAAAAACCCCACTTAAAACTTGAATTATGAGAGATTATCTATCTACAGGACATTTGTTCTATTGGTGTCTATTAAAAATTTTTCCAAAGTGAGAGCTTCTGACTTTTGGAGTCTAATATTAGTTTTTAGGATCCTAAAGACTTTTAGTTGCGATCATGTCATTAATGAGTAGTTAACAAAGTTTTTGATTTATTTGGGGCACTTAAGGAAGGGAAAAATAAATTAGTGGAAAATTCATGGAGTATTTTAGGTAGGTCTCATGGTATATGTGAAATGGGATTTTTTTGTAGGTATTAAAATTTATAAATTCAGTATGGTTTTGGGTTTTAGTGTAGGAAAATGAGTAAAGTGAGTAAAATATTCTGCATTATCGGGTATATTATAAGTACTTTGAAATAATGTGTAAACGAATTGGTTAATGCTCGGGCATGTTTTATCGGTGGTGACATCCATGAGGGTATTAAACACCTTGACGTCCATCATATGTTGTTACATGTGCTTAAGCTTTTGGTTAGTAGCGTTCAACACGTGTTTGTTTTGTATGATTAGATGTTTGTGCTTTCGTGTTGTTGTGGATGCTGCCAAAGCATTTTATCAGGTGTGTTTTCACAGTCGCCTTTTTTACTATATTTTCTTGGGTTGGAATTGATGCAAAATATGTTTTTGAAATATTTTTTAATTGCTGTGTTGAGTATGGGGTTTGATTGAAGCATGGATTAGTTTTATATTTCCATTTTTATGTAGCTATTATATATTATGTGTTAAGTGGTATTTTGTTTCGTGGACGAGTAGGTAACGTTTCCTACCCGTTATTTGGTGGTTTTTCGCCTACTTTGTGGGTTTGTATATCCTTGGATGGTTGATCAATTCTTTGTTGATTTTGTTGTGGATTTTCGGGTACCATATGATGTCTGGAATTTGATGGAATTACATTTCTGCTCCATGACTTTTATTTTATGACGGCGAGGGTTATTACGCCTACCTCTCTGTTTTTGTGTTGGATCGGGGGAACGTTCTGTCTCTATGTTTCTGTGATTGTTTTTTGAATGATGTGCATCAGCAATTTGGTATAATATCTAGCTTTAATTGTTCTGATACCATGCTTTGTTTTGTTTTTATAATTCACTGTAATTTAATTTTTGAAAACTGTTTTGAGTTAGTTACGTGGTCGTTAAAACCTATGCTTCTCACCAACCATTTATGATTGTTACGTTTAAGATCATTTTCAGGTTGATGCGTTATAAAGGGTTCTGAAGTTAATAATAAGCTAGGCCTGAAGAGACTATTAAGCTCTTGTCCAATTCGGTATGATCCCATTTCTGATTTCGTTTCGTTACTTTGTTTGCATGAAAATTCTTGATGTTTTTTATTAGGTTTGTGAGACATTGTCTTTGTATTGGATGGGACCCTCTTTCATTAATAGAAGATGTGTTCTTTTGTTTTCGGTTTGTCATGAATCATTGTGTCTTTTATTCTAGCTATACATTATGAGTGTTCTCTATTGTTGCACATGGTTTGTGTGAGCTGTGATCACAATGTTGTTACGCTCGATGTTTCCGCCTTGGCTGGGGTGTGTGACATTTTTCTGCTCCTATCAGGGAGTATTTTAATTCTTTGTACATACTCTAGACCTAAGATGGTTAAGGGCGTGTCTTTGCGTACTTTTTGTCTAGAGTTGCCGAGTTCTCATTAGAGTTACTCTGTGCATATTGTTGGTCTTAAACGGGTATTTGGTAATACTCGCTGTTGATGGCAAGAACCTATACTAGAAACATAACAGTTGGTCACTAATTTGATAACCAACCTAGCTAAGGCTTGAATTAGGACCTAATTTGTTTGTGTAACACTCACTAACAATAATGATGTTCATACTGCTAATAAGTGATATGTTTTGATGAATTGTTGGTCTGAGTCCTACTTTATTTTAAAACGGAATATTGGTATTTAATTAAGGGGGCTTTTCTAGGTATAATGTTTGTTTCATTGTAATTAAGGATTCAGTTTATGACTGGTTCATCTAATTTTCATTTCACAGATTTATGATCAGTATAAAAAAAGTTGATGGCTTCTAATTAGTGTTAGAAAATCTTGCTTGGCCTGAGTATGCCTGCAACATATTTTGCTAGTTATATATTTGTGTGTATCATTGTTTGTTTTCCTAGTTTTTTTTAACCATAATACTAACATAAAGCTCATTATAGTGTTATATATATTGTTGGATTATGGAGCTCTAAGTTGCCAGTCGTTAAACATTTGATTACCATTAGCAATATGTTTAATGTTGTTGATTTTTCTGTGTCAATAGTTGAACGATGACTGTTGGTCACCTATTTGGTACTAAAGCTATTGGTGACACATGTGTAGGCAGCCTATGTAAACTTTATAAAATTGGAGATTCATGTTGTGTTAGTGATCATATATGTGGTCTGGCAGGTCTATCAAGTTGGCCTATCATCTATGCACCAGACTATAAGTAAGGATTAAATACTTAAATAGAGAGTTATTTTTGATGAGGTACTTGTGTTATTTAATCAAGTTAGCCTATCATCTGTGCACAGAATAAGTAGGGATAATAAATACTTAAATAGAGAGTCATTTTTTATGAGGATACTTGTGTTATTCAGGATTCTGTTCTAAGGACCCAAGTAGGGATTGGTTGTGAGAGTAATGGGCTAGCTGTATTTTCTTAATACAGGTAAAAAAACTGGACAATAATAATATACAAGTTTGTTGTTTGTTTAAGTGTATATGGTATAACAGACTTGGTCATCCTTTTGACCAAGTTCTAATCTTCTAAAACACAAACTTTACTTTGAAATGGAATCAAAAAATGACCTATGTGAGGTTTGCCATAAAGCAAAACAGACCAGAGAATCTTTTCCAATTAGTCAACATCAAACCAAGGATCTTGGACACATGGTTCACATGGATGTATGGAGTCCATACAAGGTTCAAAGGGGGGAGGGTTATAAGAATTTTTTGACTCTGGTTGATGATTATACAAGGTCTGTTTGGGTATTCTTGTTGAGGGGGAAAGATGAAGTATTTTCTCATATCACAACTTTCTTTTATATGATTAAAAATCAATTTAATAAAACTATCAAAGTTTTTAGAAGTGATAATGGTATTGAGTTTGTGAATCATAAAATGGATAAATTTTGTAAAGAAAATAGTATTTTCATGAGACCTTATGTGCATACACCCCTCAACAGAATGATATTTTTGAGAGAAAGCATATGCACTTGTTAAATGTTGCTAGGTCCCTCATGTTTCAGGGGGAAATTCCCTTTAACTTGTGGTCTGAATGTGTGCTAACTGTTGTCTACTTAATTAACAGAACATCTAGCTCTTTGTGGTTTTCGTGTCGGGACCATGAGTTAAGAGCAGGGTTAGATGCACTGCGAAGTAACATGTTTTGAAAATATATTTGAGGAAATGTGAAAAATGAATGAAGAAAGATGGTTTGAAATAAATGAATGAGGGTTTGGAGTATTTTATAACAGAAAAAGGCGGGGAGAGTATTGATCTTGACCGTTGGTATTTAATACAGTATTGTATTTTTTTGTTACTTTATTACTAAGAGCGTTAGGGTACGGTTTTATACCGTCGTATGATGTCGAAAAAGTGTTGTAATATCATCATTTTTTTCATAACACTATACTTTAGTGTCATGGTGCACCCATGGACCTCATAGTTTTTTCTATATCATTTATTCAAATAAAATAAAGCGTTAAACTAAAATTAAAATTTCACTAATAAAAACAAACGATACATTAAAAAATATATAATTTACATACTAAAAAGATAAGAAAAATAACTCAATGACAAACGGTGTAAAAAACACTCTTAGAGACTAATAATGTAAACGTAAATAGCAATAAGTTTTAAAGTGAAAAAAAACAAAAAGCCAATGTTTCTCTTCTTCCTTTTGACCTTATTATGACTTCAAAAAAAAAGAACAAAAACCAAAGCTTATACCACACAAACACAAGAACAACACACTAAATTAAACAAACACACAAAAAAACCCATAAAGAAATTACTGAATCATTTGGGCTGGCGGGGACGACGTCAGACAGTGTGGCCTTCGCGCGTCGCGTTTTAGATACGATGCCGCCCCAAAACGCCTACTGAATGCTCTAAATGTAGATAAGTTTAAAATATTCAGATACACTTTAACTGCTTACATTTTTAATATTACTTCCTTGTGTCGGGTGCTATAATTTTTGTCAAACATTTTTTTTAAATTTTGCATGACAATTATTTTACTTATAGCACGTTTGTAAAACTTTAAACAATAGTTTTGCGAATAAAAATAGATTTTCATGAGATTTCAAAATGCTTTTACATTGTCTATCAAGTATGGATTAATTCTGTCTCTTATTTGGTTTTAAACATGTTTTGAATCGTGTTTGTAAGATAAAGTATGAATTGAGATCCTCTCATGTTCAACCTGAACATGATAGGTAATGTTTAGTTTTTTGTGAGTGATGAAAAATAGTGAGTCATTTGTTGTGGGACCTTTATTTTGTTGTAAATTAATTTTTCTCTCACAACAAAACTAACATGACCTCTTAGCTTAAAGGTAGTGGTCACACCCCCTCATCCTACACATCAGCGTCACCTCAGCTTTTTCTCTCATCTCATTTCCCCTCACTCCCTCTAACCTTTCACCCGTTTTGGTCACATTCCCCTCATTTTTCATTAAAATACCTACTTTATACAAATATATCCCACTAAATACCTGCTTCACACTTACACACAACGATAGACGAGAACCAAAATTCACAGCTCACTTTTTTTCTTTTTTTTCATCCTTGTCAAGCATGAGATGTATGGTGGACGAATAGAGTGGGTTGAGGGTGGCATCCTTTTTTCTTTTACGAGTGACCCTTCACCCACCACTCCCTTTAATCTTATGTTCAAATTGAACATTAAAGGATTTTAATCCTATTCACTGTCATTTTTTCCTGAAAAGAAAATTTAGGGATCAAGTGGGATTAGCCAACGTATATGACATGTATAACAATGTTAAATTTATAAGCTTAGCTCTTGTAAGATGGACTTGGTCTGAATAAGTTTTCTAATTGCAGGGTTCAAAGGGTGAGTTATTGTTATGTGTTGTACTTGTTCTCTTGTGTTTCTTAAACTGTAGGGACTGAAGATGACAAGTGGGAAAGTTATGTGGCTGGAATGCAAAGTTTAATTCGGGTTAGAAGACGTATACATATTTTATATTCTTGATTGTTGGTTTTTTCCATTTTTAATTTTTCTTTAAAATTTATTTCGTTTTTGGTGTAAATCTCTTCTCAATCTTTAGATAGTATTAGGTTTTTAGTGTAATGTGTTGTTCTTTTTATTGTACTGTATTTGAAACTCAACAACATGTTATCACATTGCAAGAGATAGTTGATGAGTGATTAAAAACTTAAAAGGGGAGGTTGGTTGTATGAAATCTAAGTGTTTTGTGATCTTTGTTATAATTTTCCACATGGTATCAGAGCCAGATTGGATTTGATACAAAGATCGTTTATTTGTTTTTTTTAATTAAGGTTTTAAAAGATTTGGGGTGTTTGTGTTTTGAGTTCACATCAGTAAAGATTGAGGTGTTAATCGTTCGATTCTTGGTTGAATTGGTAGATTTGAGTGGATTTTTGGTAGATCTATGATTTCCCAAATTTTAGGGTTTCTTAAAATTTAGGGGGTTTTGCTATATGTCGGTTGGTTTTATATCAACAAGTGTTGATTTATCGATATTAATTCAGATCTAGTTTATCTTTGTTATTTCCAAAAAAATTGGGTTTTCTGTATAAAATCCTAATTCAGGGGTTCTTGGTTTTATTCATATTGTTTGTTTAAACAAACTATTGATTTATGTTATTTCTAGCAGTTTATTGGTAACTTTCTTTCATCTAACTGTTTTCTTGTTGTTTCAGGTTTTGTTTCCACTGTGTATCTCGTGAATGGTTGGTTGAGACATCTTGTCTCTTGGATATTGTTGTTGCGTGCATTGTAACACCCCTCACACCCTCTTTAGTTTGTTTCTTAGGAATCTAGAATCGGTGGAAGGGATAGGTTAAGAGGATTGTTGTTGATTTAGTGTAGTTGGAGTTGTTGATTGGTGGATTAATTGTGATTGAAGGTGTTTGATGGTTAACTGACTCAGTTTCAGTTATTGCTTGGTTTCCTGTATACACACCCTTCACTTTAGGTTAGATCTTGACCTACTTCTTAAGAAGCAAGTAATCATGGTCCTTATAGCTCAAAGTAGGTGTGTGTCTTGTACCATACTATTTACTGAGTCTACTTACTACTATCTGGTGGTTATGTGCTTTTATTCTGCTATATTTGTTTATTTTTGTTTATATTTTCATAATCGTTAAAGGGGATAAACCACTCAAGAACAAAGAAAAGGGTTCTAGTTCTGGGTTGGATGATATAGATCAGTATGATCCATTGTTCTTGCATTGTAATGATACATGTCGTGTACTTTTAATGAATTTTAAACTTCAAAGTACTGAAAATTATATGATTTGGAAAGATATTATAACTATTGCAATTCATACTAATAATAAGCTTGGTTTTACAATTGGGAAATTAAAAAGGCACAAAGAGGAAGGTTTTCTTCATGAACAACAGGATAGATGTAATTATGTGGTTCTTAATTAGATTCTTGATTGTGTTTCTTAAGATGTGTTTATGGGTGAAGTGTTCTCTAAAAATGCTAAAGTTGTTTGGAATGAGTTAGAAGAGACATATAGTAAACATGATCCATCTGTCATTTTTTATATGCATTTTCAGATTCATTCATTGTCACAATCTGGCTCAGCTTTGTCAGAGTATTATCATAAGTTTAATGCACTATGGAGGCAATATGACTCACTTGTCAATTTGTGTGACTGCATTTGTGAGAACTCTGAGAAGTTAAAGAAACATAATCAACTCCTCAAATTGATGCAGTTTCTTATGGGGCTAGATGATGTTTCTTGTGACAACCATGACTTGAGCATGTTAGTCAAACCGTTAGTGTTGACTGATGAATCTGTTGTAATGTATGGTTTACGTGTTTATATGTGTTTATGTGGGATATGTGAGATTTGGTAATCAATCCATTGAGCGTGATCGTCTCATTGGGATTGGATTTGTGTTGGATTTTGTGGAGTTAACTTCGTTCACTTTTGGTGACAAGGAAATGATTTTGTGGTTTAAGCGTTTTAGTGATTTATCGTGTAAGTATTACTACGTATACGTATTTATGTGTTAGTAAAATTATGTATGAATAGGCTTTAGTGGTTAGAATAAGAAAGAAATAAAATTTCTATTTTTGGAAAGTTAGGTTTAATAAAAATGAAAAGTTGTTTATTTTTAAAAGTCTAGTAAATTGTGTTTACGCAAAAAGGTATACTCAAATAAGCTTAGGTTTTATAAAAACTTAAAGTAATGCAAATAAATAAGTAATTAATAAATAAATATTTTTTTTATATATGAATAGTAAAAAAATAAATTTAAAGAGGAAAAGGAAAAAAGGGAGAATTTGAGTCAAATACAAATTAGGAAAAGATAAGGATTAGGATTTATGGAAAATCTATAAATACCAAACCCTCTCCCCTTTTTGTTTTGTACGACCGGCCAAGCAAAAGAAAAAAAATACTTTTATCAAGATTAAAGTTGGTGGAATTGTGTTCAAGATTTGAAGATTTAAGGTATATACTATAATCCTTTGAAGTTAATTATCATTAAAAACATGTAATAATTATTATGATGGAATTAGGGTTTTATAAAATTTGTAAATTAATGATGTTTAATCATATTGCAATGATTAGGGTTTAATTAGGATCATATGGGTGTATTCGTTAGGGTTTAAATCGCGTTAGAATTTGATTTAGATTAGGGCAGAATTTAGGGTTGTGTTGTTCGGTTGTTATCTCAATGATGGTAATAGATTTTGTTAAGTTTTCAGTGTCTATGACGTAGCTCAGAGAGTTTAGTTTCCAGAACATCCAGCCTCGAAGGTTTTTAAGGTCGGGAAGTCATTCAAACGTTGGTTGCAAGAAAAGTTGTCAAATCAGTAAATACGGGTCAGATTTAGGTCATATTTTGAGGTGTAAAACCCCCACTTAAAATTTAAATTAGGATTAGCCAATCTACAGGATTTAGTTCTATGTGTCTATTAAAAATCCCTCAAAGGAGAGCTTCTGATTTTGAGTCTAAGTATAGTTTTTAGGTCCAAACTTTTAGTGTGCGATCAGATCTGAAACTGAGTAGTTAAAAGTTTGATTTTATTTGAGGCACTTAAGAAGGGAAATAAATTAGTGAAAAAATCATGGAG
>BQNB010051453.1:0-37974 GCA_026074375.1 Tanacetum coccineum | reverse complement strand
AAATTAGAGTTTTTGGTACAAGGTTTTGGTTCCTCTGATTACTTTCTTTGAGAATGGGCGCGACCAACAGGTCCCAAGGCTTGACGTTGACATTCCTTAAATTTATTTAACGCCTTGATTATAATACAGGTTCATAATTCTGCTGACAATTTAAGCACATATAGCAGCCTGTCATATTAAATAACATATATATGCCTTTAGATCCAAAAGAAGTCCAGGTATACTTTTAGTTCTTTATTTGTTTTTGGGCATAATGAAATTGTAATTTGTGATTTACTGCTTAAAAGCTTCTATGGTCTAATAAACATTTTTGATTTCCATGTTGAATTAAGTTTTGTACATAAATATAGTTTTAAGCTTGTATTTTAGCCTGATAGCATCGTATTGAAACATAAAAAGCTCTATGCTCTATGGTCTAATAGCATCTTATTGAAATATTCTTATTTTAAATCTTATTAGTCGTTGTTGAGCAATCTCAGGGAAAACATCTCCTTGTAAGTCTAAGCCATTTCGTTTCGTGGGATCTGGAGTCGGTGTTCAATTATTGTTATCACGGCCGTTCCCGGATTTTTGGAGGCTTTGGGAGTGAATTTAAAAGGAGGCCCGTAATGTATAATAAGCTAGATGAAAATTGTAATTCTTTAAGGTTTATTGTATAACGATGTTAGTTCGAATTAACCGTTTATTATATATATTTGCAACATCTTTATATTTTTATACAAAGAACACCAATTTTGGATCCGTCAAAGTCTGACTTGACCTTTTTGACTTTTGGTCATTCATTGTCACATAAAAGCAATTACCGCTTGACCGGTAAAATTTTCGGAACATATTTTAAATAATAAGAAATAATGATCATATTTATTATTTCAACTTCAAGGGAAAATTATTTATAACTTATTTGATGAAAACGAAAAAAGGATATATATTAATTCATCAGTTGAATTTATCAAAAACGAATCACTAAATCACGTTTTCACGGATTCGGACCCTAAAGCAATTTGATGTAAAACGACATTCCTGACAACTTTTTAGTTTTAACCCGAGATTGAAAACAAGCAGAGAGGGCTAAAACAGCTCCGCAAAGTTTTGAAAAACTCGTCACACACTCGGGTACGACACACAAAAATAATTAATTTTTTATTTTTAATTATCTCTATTTATTTAATAAAAATATTAATTAAATTATTTATATTTTACTTATTTAAGCGTTGTTGATAACGCGAATTCTCCGAGTTAAATTTCTTTTATCCTTAACGCAAGTACAATATAAATATCAGATTTATATTTTATATGTTATAAAAATGTTTTTAGTTTTATTCAAGTAAATAACTTCATTTTATCAGAAAAATGATTCGGAAAACAATGGCACAAGTTTCGTATTTTGAATCGTCCGATAAGTCGCTCAAATGAGTCATGAACCAACATTTTATAAAAGTTTCCCTAAGTTACACTTTAGGTCCCTGTGAAAATATTTTCACCCTTAAACCTCAAGTATCATACACTTGTCTTTTTTTTTGAAAACTTTATAAAAATTGTAGTTATAAGGAGATTGGGTTCCCACTTTTTTTAATATACCTAGCCCCATCTCTTCTTCCTCTCTCTCTCATTTAAACCGGCGCCACCATTTTTCCGGCACCATATCCGGCCAACAGCCGCCACATCCTCATCTCTACCTCCACGTCATCATCACTCGCTTCATCTCTAAATGAGCACCACCACATCACCCCGTCACCATCTCATTCGAACACCATTTTTTTTATATATCATCGTCACCACCGACGCACCCTTACCACATCATCATCTCCATCACACCATCAGTCGCACCAACGCTCAGCCCATCTCATGGGTACATTGGGTTTTTTTCCAAGCCCGATGGTTGGGTTCGTGTAGTATTTTGTCACCGCGTGGGGTGCGTGTTGGCTGCGAAACAGACGAGTGGTTGCAGTTTGGTTATTGTTTCAAACAAAGAAGGGTGTTTGGCTGCTAGGTTCATAAACCACATCCGGAGTGTTTGTTGGGTTTCATAACACCCAAGCGGTGTGTTGTTTGAGTGGTCACAGTCAAGGCTGCGTTGGTTTTGCTGTCTCCCCGCGAAAGGCTCGTTTGGTTTGCTGTCAGCCGCGTAAGGCCGCGTTGGATTTGCCTTGTGGCACCATTGGGTGCGTTTGGTTTCGAACGTAGCACGGTTAGGTGCGTATGTTGGGTCAGCCACCCAACAATGGGAGCGTTTGGTGAAGTAAATTAATAAATGGGTGCGTTTGGGTTGGCCTATATACAACCAATAGGGTGTGTTTGGTTGATAGAGGAAATTCATAAGGGTTTGGGTTTGGTTTTGGGTTTAACACCCAAACAGGTGTGTTTGGTACAGCGGGCAACATAAGGGCGTGTTTGGTTAACAGAATTGCACCAAGGGGAGCGTTTGGATATGGGTTTAGTAAAACTGAGTAGGGTGCGTTTGGTTTATATAAAAACCGACTAATAAATATAATATAAGGTTTTGTAATTATTAAAACCGGATCTAAATGTTGGGATAGTTAATTAAATACTACTTTTTTTTATCTTCAATTTTGCGATTAAATAAACTTATGGGGGGGTGTTCGGGCTTTGCCAACACAAATAGATTGAAAAAGGTTAAGTTATATAAATTTTAAGATTGTTAGTTGTAATATTTCAATAACCGGATAGACAAACGGAAACTATACTTTTTAAATGGAATAACTATTTTAGCAAACCGTTAAGGGAAACAATATATTAGATTATAAAAGATTATTTTATATTTTATAAGTGTCAACTGGAAATTTACATCATTAACCTTTGTTGATAACTTTAAAAAAAAATAATGCTGCTTATGATTTATAACTTTAAAACGTACGTTTACTTTTATGCTAAGGACTTTCATTTATTTAAGTGGTAATTTTCTAAAAAACGTGTCGAATTATTTGGTTTCTTTTATTTAAATTATCTTTCTTATATAATACTTGGGAAGTATTATATAATTGGACCATTTTATTTTACTTGACACCTGTTGGTTGTAATACATGTCGTGTATTATATACGCTTCGAGTTATTCTTTTGGTTGTGTATCTTGTTATATAATTCACGGTATGAATTGTATACTCGGTTATTTTTCATTATGTAATACATACGGAATGTATTACACACCTTACGTTGCTTTTTTGGATTTTATTTATTTATCCAACCACAAACTATTACGACTTAAATCTAAATCTTTTATGCAGTGTCGCGTATGACATAATCATCATCGGAAAACCCAATCGCTTCATCCTAGGCTAGTGGGGACTTAGCGTGTTAGATTAGTCGAACTTCTGGTCGAGCCGTTTTCAGTTTTTCGTGTCTGGTCTAGCGCGTTATTATGTGTACTTTCCGCCAATCGTTCTTCATCATCGATGTGAGTTTATAGCCCCTCTTTCACTTGTTTTACATTTACTTTACAAATCTCGGGGGAGAATACATGCTCAATTTAACTTGTTTACATATTTGTTCACAATATCTTTTACATACTATTCTACACTCTTGGTTCACATACTTGACTTTGCAATTCATTACAAACACATTTACATGGTTGATTTCAAATTGGTTTTACATACTTATTTGCATAGCTCGCTATGGGTTACATTTATGTGGATCTTTATTTTTGGTCACGAATGCATACTTTACATTTGAAATGATTTCGAGATCACGTTTTGTTTGGCGCTGCGGCACACAAGCATTCATGCCGGGTGTTGCTGATGGATAACTACATGATGGGAACACAATTTGTATCACTGCCGAATCGGGTACATACAACAAGTCTACGTCACAGCGTCATGAACTGTAAATCACTTGGAGGGTGAGCGCGAATGTTATGAAATAGGATCTATTTGGGATACGAAAAATCCCCGTTCGCGTGATTAGCTATCATTTGACAAACGAACGTTATAGCATGGTGTTCTGCGCGTATGTTTTGAAAATTGATCTTTTCGGGATTGACAATACCCGTTAGGGTGATTAGCTATCACCAGGTAATCGAACGTATAACCCTGTCGGATCATTGTTGGGGACTCAGGGCCACCGACACATACATACTGGAAAACTTTTGGGTGAACGTTAAATTGTGTCATGCATTATTTATAAAAATCTTTGGGATAAGATTGGTACTTTTGGTAACATAAAATGGGTCGTGCATATTTTATAAACATTTTTCATGGTATGTGTGCCAACAGTGTGATAAATCATATTTGTTGTAACTTACATTCAATTTAAACAAATCTATGAATCACCCACTTTAATGTTGACACTTTATTAAGCCTGTTTTCTCAGGTGAATTAGATGCTTGGATTATTTGATGTGCATTGGAGTCTTTACATTCAAGTTTTTCATGGTGATGCAATGATGGGACAACTATTGTTTTGATTTCAGAAAATTTACGAGATTGTTTTACATGACACATTTAGAGGTCGTTCTCTTGTATCTGCGCTATTGTTTAGGAAAAGTAACGCCCCTGTACATATTTCCGCTGCGACACATTTTTGGGTGTGTTACAGATTGGTATCTAGAGCCAAGGTTATAGAGAACTAGGTTGCAATTTTAACTTAGACTATATCGTTTTTCACAAACATTGCATCTCATCAGACATTTCGAAGTGCATACACAGGTTACTTGCTTGTGCTTTCTTTCGTGCTGCAGTATGTGCTTACATGACGTATATATGTATCTATTTGCTTACACCTTTTGCGTATATCGCACGTTTAGGGTTATTAAGAGTTATTTTTATAAATACCAGAAGTACTTTCTTAAGACTTTGTGAGTTGCACAATGGTCTCAATTTTTTCTAGACATATAAGATAAACAATGGTCTTAAGGATATTATTTTTTTTTCTTCATAGCTTTATAACTATATTGTATTAAGGAGGACCGTCATAATTTTGGTTACATGGAATTATGTTTGAATCTATGTATTACAGTCTTGTATGGGCGGGACTTCGTATATGAAGGTTTGATATGATAATTGCTATGTTAACAAAGCCCGTCACAGTTCTGTTTACATGGGATTATGTATGAATTTAAGTATTACAAGTCTTGTATGGGCGGGACTTGTAATAGGAAGATTGATATGATAATCGCTATGCTGATTCGTTCATAGAGACCTTTACCTTATTTACTCTAACCGAGTACTCATTAACTGTCTTGAACTCTATGTGATTTCCCCGATCGTTTTACTCTCCGTCTCCGAAGACGAATTTTAAATACTCGTTCCATACTCATTAGAGCATCGGCATCGTTATGTCATTCACCACCTTGAAAACTTTGTGTGTACGCGTGTTGCATCAGAAATTATTAAGTAGGATGATTTATAATCTGTTTATTTGAAAGGATTGGGACGCCTCTTCATTTAAATAAATAAGTTGTAAATCACCGAACCATAAGTTTATCATTTCTTACTTACATAAATTTGGACGCTTCTTTATGTAAATAAGGAATTATAAATGAGTGGGCTTAATGGTATCCAATATGACACGAGTAAGAACCTGAAATCGATAATCATCAGAATCCGTTAAAAGGGTCTAGAGACACAATCGTGTCTTACTACTCAGCAAAAATCTTAAGGCCTCACTTGGAGCTACCTTATCACATTCTTAAGTTATTACTTTTGCCGTTGCTAATCTTCGCGATCACGAACTGTCTGTGGAGCTAACAGACTGAGTGCAATATCCCGTCACCATTTGTTATAGTATTGACGTTATGGTCGCTGCTGTTGGGTCCTGGAGCGCCCCACTGTTGATACTAACTTTTCCAATAGGCTATACAAACACCCCTATAAACGAGTTAAAACCTATCGCGAAACAGATAGTTGGACTATTCATTTCGGGTACTAGTAGGAAGATTTAGGTTGGGATACATCCTAGTACTGCCAAGTAAGTTGGGTTCTTACATCAATAAGCACGTGGATGTGAATTTTCATCGAACATTGAGATAGTAGGAACGTGCTCGTCCTCGGACATTTAGAGACTTATACAAACATACTCACGCGACTACACATTCTTTTTGATGATTTCACTATTAAGAGATTTTTTTACACGGTTATATCAGTCATAAGATCTGTAACGATATTTTTTTTTTGAGATACCCATTTTAATGGATTAAATATCCTGGTCAAATCTAGCCAAAATTGTGAGTACATTGAGAAGTGTCGAAACATTTAAAATTTTGCTGAATAAAGTATCAAGCGTTCTCGTTTAGGAACTGGTGTAACTAAATCTTAAATCCTTTTTGGTCACATAAACGGTTAACGCAAATTAAATCTCGGGACGAGATTTCTTTAAGGGGTAGGTACTGTAACATCCGGGAATTTTTGAAATTTTAAAGGACTATTTTAATCTTTGACTTTTCGAGTCTGACTTGACCTTCTTGACTTTTGGTCATTCATTGTCACATAAAAACAAATACCGCGTGACCGGTAAAATTTTCGAAACATATTTTAAATAATAGATCATATTTATTATTTCAACTCTCAAGGGAAAGTTATTTTTAACTTATTTGATTCGAAAACGAAAAAAAAAAAGATATATATTAATTCATAATTGATTTATCAAAAACGAATCACTAAATCACGTTTTCACGATTCGGACCCTAAAGCAATTTGATGTAAAACGATATTTCAGACAACTTTTTAGTTTTACCCGAGATTTGAAAACAAGCAGAAGAGGGCTAAAACAGCCCCGCAAAGTTTTGGAAAACTTCAACAACGGGTACCGACACACAAAATAATTGAATTTATATTTTTTATTATTCACTATTTTATTAATAAAAAATTATTAAATAATATTATTTAATTTTTGTACTTATTTAAGCGTTGTTGGGATACGCGATTATCCGAGTTAAAATTTCTTTTATCCTTAATCCAAGTCACAAAATAATAACAGATATTTATTTTAAATGTTCTAAAAATATTATAGAATTTTTATCAAGTAAATTACTCATTTTATAAGAAAAAATGATTCGGAAAACAATGGCACAAGGTTTCTTTTTGAATCTCCGATAAGTCGCTCAAATGAGTCATGAACCAACATTTTATAAAAGTTTCCCTAGTTACATCTTTAGGTCCCTGTGAAAATATTTTCACCCTTAACCCTCAAGTATCATACACTTGTCTTTTTTTTGGAAACTTTATAAAATATAGTTATAAGAGATTAGGGTTCCCACTTTTTTTTATATAACCTAGCCCCATCTCATCTTCCTCTCTCTCTCATTAAACCGGCGCCACCATTTTTCCGGCCAACAGCCGCCACATCCTCACCTCTACCTCCACGTCATCATCACTCCCTTCATCTCTAATGAGCACACCTAGTCACCCCGTCACCATTCTCATTCGAACACCATTTTTTTTTATATATCATCGTCACCACCGACGCACCCTTACCACATCATCATCTCCATCACACCATCAGTCGCACCAACGCTCAGCCCATCTCATGGGTACATTGGGTTTTTTTCCAAGCCCGATGGTTGGGTTCGTGTAGTATTTTGTCACCGCGTGGGGTGCGTGTTGGCTGCGAAAACAGACCGAGTGGGTTGCGTTTGGTTATTGTTATCAAACCAAGAAGGGTGTTGGCTGATAGGTTCATTATAACATCGGCGTGTTTGTTTGGGTTTATAACACCAAGGGGTGTGTTCGTTTGTGTGGTCACAGTCAAGGCTGCGTTTGGTTTGCTTTGTGGCACCATTGGGTGCGTTTGGTTTCGACTTGGCACGGTTAGGGTGTGTTTGTTTCGGGTCAGCCACCCAAAATGGGAGCGTTTGGCTGAAGTAAATAAACAAGGGTGCGTTTGGGATGGCTGTAAACAACCAATAGGGAGTGTTTGGTTGATATAGAAATTCATAAGGGTGTGTTTGGTTTGGGTTTAACACCCAAACAGGTGTGTTTGGTACAGCGGGCAACATAAGGGCGTGTTTGGTTAACAGAATTGCACCAAGGGGACGGGGCGTTGGATTTGAGTTTATGTAAAACTGAGTAGGGTGCGTTTGGTTTATATAAAAACGACTAATAAATATAATATAAGGTTTTGTAAATATTAAAAACCGGATCTAAATGGTGGAATAGTTAAATAAATACTCTTTTTATTACGTTCACTTTTGCGATTAAAATAACCTTAAGGGGGGGTGTTCGGGCTTGCAACACAAATAGATTGAAAAGGTTAAGTTATTTAATTTTAAGATTGTTAGCTGTAATATTTCAATACCGGTTAGGACAACGGAAACAGCATACTTTTTAAATGGAATAACTATCTTAGCAAACCGTTAAGGAAACAATATGTTATATTATAAAAGATTATTTTATATTTTATAATTGTCAACTGGAAATTTACATCATAACCTTTGTGAAAGCTTTAAAAACATAATGCGCATGATTTATAACTTTAAAACGTACGTTTACTTTTATGCTAAGAATTTTATTTATTTAAGTGGTAATTTTCTAAAAACGTGTCGAATTATTTGGTTTTCTTATTTTAAATAATCTTTCTTATATAATAGTGGACGTATTATATAATTGGACCATTTTATTTTACTTGACACCTGTTGGTTGTAATACATGTCGTGTATTATATACGCTTCGAGTTATTCATTTGGTTGTGTATCTTGTTATATAATTCACGGTATGAATTGTATACTCGGTTATTTTTCATTATGTAATACATACGGAATGTATTACACACCTTACGTTTACTTTTTGATTTATTTATTTAACCAACCACCAAACTATTACAACCTTAAATCTAAATCTTTTATCAACGTGTCGCGTTGACATAATCATTCATCGGGAAAACCCAAACGCATCATCCTAGGCTAGTGGGACTTAGCTGTTAAGATTAGTCGCAACTTCTTGGTCGAGCCGTTTCAGTTTTCCGTTCTGTCTAGCGCTTAATATGCGCATTCCCGCCAATCGTTCTTCATCATCGATGTGAGTTTATAGCCCCTCTTTCACTGTTTTACATTTACTTTACAAAATCTCGGGGAAGAATACATGCTCATTGTAACTTGGTCTAATATTTGTTCACATATCTTTTACATACTATTACACTTTTGGTTCACATTACTTGACTTTGCAATTCTTTATAACACATTTACATGTTGATTTCAAATTGGTTTATAATACTTATTTGCTTAGCTCGCTATGGTTACATATTTGAATTTTATTTTGGTCACGAATGCATACTTTACATTTGAAATGATTTTCGGTTCGCGATTTGTTTGGGCTTGCGGGGCAACAAGCATTACTTGCCGGGTGTTGTAGATGGAATCACCCTGATGGGAAAGAACATTATGTGTATCCTCCCGAATCGGGTACATACAACAAGTCGAACTGTCACAGAGTCATGACTGTAAATCACTTGGAGGGTGAGCGCGAATGTTATGAAAGTGATCTATTTGGATCGAAATTCCCGTTCGAGTGATTAGCTATCATCTTGACAAACGAATCGTTATAGCATGTTGTATGCGCGTATGTTATGAAATAGATCTATTCGGGATTGACAATCCCCGTTCGGGTGATTTGCTATCACCAGGTAAACGAACGTTATAACATGTCGGATCATGTTTGTGGGGGGGGCTGGGTGACTACAGGGCCCCCGAACATTACATACTTGGAACACTTTGATGACGTAAAAATTTGTTCATGGCATTATTTATAATAATCTTTGGGATAAGATTGTGTACTTTGGTAAAATAAAATGGGTCGTGCATATTTTATAACATTTATCATGGTATTGATGACAAGTGGATATTTAATTTGTTGAAACCTTACATCATATTAAACAAATCTATGAACTCACAACTTTAATTTTTGCACTTTTAAGTGTTTTTTTCTCAGGTGGAATTAGTTCTTGGACTATTTGATGTGCATTGGAGTCTTTACATTTAAGTTTTTTATGGTGATGCAATGATGGACAACTATTGTTTTGATTTCAGAACTATTATGAGATTTGATTTACAAAGAAACATTTAGAGGTCGTTCTCTTGTTTCTTGTGCTATTGTATTATGGAAGTAAACGCCCCCCTGACATCTTCCTGCTGCGAACATTTTTGGGGGAGTTACAATATATATTTGCAACATCTTTAATTATTATACATAGGGGGGGGGGGGGTCTAAAAAAAAACACCAAATTTTGGATCCGTCAAAACGTGAAGCCCTTAGCGAGTCATCTACTTCTTCCACTCTCAAGAACAACCGTGATTGTTATCCCTTCATTTATTGAAGTCACTGGAAGTCTGACTGATACGTGCATGGCAAGGCTCATTTTTAAGGCGAGGAGCATCGATACGGGTTGACATGTATATCTCGAACCAGTCTATGAAGAATGGTTCAACATTGCAGTTTAATGTGTTCCTTCATTTGAGCTAGTTGTGGATGCACCTTCTCTTTTAGATTTACATTTCCTTTTTCATAATCTGTAAACTGAGTTAAGATGGGAATGAAATGAAAAGTCTTTAGTTTCTCCCTTTTGTTCTTGGAGTCTTGCCCACTCTAAAGAGCCTTATCCATCCCTCCTCGTATATACTTTTTAGGAGATTGACCACTATAATCGGTCATTAACACTGACCCGAAAGTGGAGAATACTACTGCTTTTGTTTAGAGGTGCTATATTATTTATGATATATTTTTTGGTATTCTTAGGTCATCTACATTTTGTGTTTTAGCTCCTGTTTATATGTGAAGCCTTTACTAAATAAGCATCTAAAACCAACGGGCATTTAGTCCAATGGTATGGAGGTTTTACCCTCCTAGGCAAGGTCTCATGTTCGAGTCTTGTCTAGGGCGATAGGGGTTTCCTCCCGCATGTGTAAAGGGAATGGTGCCATTGCCTTCTGGGCTGGACCCAACCTGGTTTAATTAAAAACATATGTGTGCGTTTAGATGCACATGAAGGATCATCGATCGTCTGAACTCAATTTATTAAATAAATTTCTAGATCTAATGTATTATTTTATTACTAGTATATTACTAATCCAATAATAAAATGAAAAAGGAGTGAGATTTGGATATATTTTATTTATATTTATTTTGTACGTATATCTGTATTAAATACAGGGAAATTAATAATTTTTTATATAATAAAAAAACAACATTATTTTAAAGCAATTTTATCAAAACAATTTCATTAAAAATTTGAATTAATCAAGTTATCTTATTTTGACACATGTCAAAATCAAATGTGATAAAGCTAATAAAAGTTAAAACTGAAGCACAATTTGATCAAACTATTAAATTTCCGTCTAATTTATAAATTGTGCTAAAAAAACATATATGTCAGTTTTATAAATAAAAAAACATAAAAAAAGAAAAGTTGATTAAAAAAGCTTTAATTATTAAATTTTAAATAAATATACTTATCCGTTTTCATGTTTTTATAACTTTATAAATTTAATAAATACGGCTTACACTTTATACATTATAAAAGAAACACAACCATATATTATGGTTGTTGTAAAATAATGGCCTGATAGCAACATCGATGTATAAAAGAAGAAAGTAGAGAGACGCGAAACATGTATTCCATTGAGATTGATATGCTACAAGTACATACAAGCCCGTATATATAAGCCTCTAATCATTACCATATTAAGTACAAACATTATTGAGTCATAATGATTAAAATGTTACGGAATGTGGATGGCCACATAATAAAAAAATTATAACACTCCCTCTTGGCTATCTATCATTCACAAAATATGTCTCGTTAAACACTTGCTAGGTAAAAACCAGTAGCACAAAAACCTAGTAAGGGAAAAAGAGTGCATGGTTCTTCAAATACGTTTAAATATGTTGCCTCGTTAATAACCTTGCTAGTAAAACCCAGTGGGATAAAACCATAACTAAGGGGAAAAAGTGCAACGCGTATTATTCTCTCTCTCATGATCATATTTCTTGAGTTATTTGACTATTTTTCTCCTTCTAATGATCATACCACTTGATTCATTTCAGTACATTTCTTCCTTTGATTGTGAATGTATATCAAACATTTCTCAGATGCGTTATAAAACTTCTTCGTTAGGCATGCACATTCATAGCTTTATTGTCGGATTCCTTAAATATTTGGTTGACGGGATAAACCTAATTATAGATTCTCGAAGTTTACAACTTGAAAGTACATAAGTACATACTTGGCTCGGGTTATGACTATCCTGCATTTTCAAAAGTAACAAAACCAGATCTCACAATGTTAGTACACACACACGCAATTATTGGCTTTGCAATCAACTGAATACGTTTACTAACGTTTCATTAAAAGTAATTCATGTATGAAAAAATGGGCTACATAGAGTTCAACGCTTATTCCTTTTGTCACAAACTTGGAAGTATTCACCACCATCTCTAAAAATATAATTAAGAAAACCGTGCACACTTTGTAAGTCGAGCCACTAATTATGCTAACTTTATGTTGCGTATTTGATGATTATTTTGACGATGCATCGATTTTAAAACTTAAAATGATCCACATTGCGGATGTAAAGGCCTACATATATTTCCTTTATATTCTTTCCAAAACTTTATAGGACAAAGTCCTAACTATAATTTGATGGTGATAGATGAACAAATAACTTTTATCGAGAACAATCAAATTAATCTTTGAAGAAACATATCGTTCTTCTACACATTTGGCATCATCATTGACAGTGATTGTCACCGGTCAAGCCACACAATAAAACAATCTTGCCACATAAACTTATTCTTTATGACCAGTTTTGGCAAGTAATGTAATAAAGCGAAAAATTTCCTCGTACAATTGTGATCATATTGACAATGCAAGTAATGTATCGACCAGATTTGAGAACTTATAAATAGAAAACCTAGGATTTGGTTTTTGGAGGCAAAGAAGAGTAAGAACCACCAAGTACGATTCTCATACGATTTTACAAGATAAGAAGATCCTACAAGTGCATTAATTCCATAGGAAAACTCCTGTAATCATTATACTCCCCAATAATTGTTTGGTTAGCGTATCATTTTCTTTATGAATTCTACTTTAATCTTTTCGAATATGATACGGTGTATTGTTATAAAGATTATGGGCTAATACCTATAGGTATTGGCCAAGTTTATGATAATTTAATATTTTGATTTGTTTATATTGATTGTTTACTCTTTCGTTGCATGTTGATTATGTTTATCACTTCATACCCGTTTATCGCTTGATTATGTTTTCATCTATCATTCAACTGGATCTAGGATTATAAATAAAGTGTTGTAACTTAACCATTATTTAGGCTATAGGCTAGAATCTGGGATAGATACTATATACAACTTATCTATATAGCTAGATCAATAGGACTACAAATAAAGTCATGTTTCTGCCTTTGATTAAGTGAATGATAGACTAAGGTATCTTAAGACTATAAATAATGTTATGTTTCTTAGATAGTTAAGTGGATTGTAGACTACTCATATATAGATAACCATTAGGCCATAAGTTGGTAAAGCCTCGATGAGCTAGGTTTCAATATTGTCACCTAGATAGATTATAATCGACGGTGTGAACTTTATGCGGGTTTGGTTGATTGTGACAGGATTAACTGTAATATAAACCTAGAGTTTAGGGAGAAGTACCACCTAACTTTGGAATGATATTCCTGTTGGGAATTAAATGTCTACACACTTAGTCCTGCCAAGCCAATACTTAATATTGCTCAAGATATAACTAACAGTACTAACCATTTAGTACTGCCAGAAGAAAGTTAGTACTGCCAGTACTAAACTTAATATTGCTGGAGGACTTTATACTGTTGCATAAGATTACAACTATTGAAGAGATAAAAGCATGTTTTGTGATATGTATGGACTGATTTAATGTATATCCTATAATGTTAGAAGATAATTTGATATCTTATAGAAGTTTAGAAGATTTGTAGTTATCTTGTTAAGGACTCCTTGGTGTATAAAAGGAGATCCTAGGTTATGGTTTAGAAGAACACACATCAATCAGTCTTTCATTGTATTTATAGCTTCAAGGTTGTAAACCCTAGTACTAGATAGAGTACTCGTATTATTCATCATATTAATATTGAAGCTTTTTGGTTATATTCATTGTTCATTCATTCTACTGCATTACAGTTTACTATTACATTGATATTCTTCTAAGTACTAAATAGTAGATTCCGCATACTCTTAGTATCAACAAAGTTTCTAGCATAGTTGTCTTGAATCTATTCAATACAACTAACCTTTTAACAAGGTTTGCAAGATCTAGTTGGGATCAACAATACCACCAACAGAAGTAGTACAATCATTGCACACATTGACAATTCATACATTTTATTTAAATAAACTTGGTTAATACGTTTTCCTTACATAAGTGTTTGACCTTATTATTGTTTGTTTATCTGCTTGTGTGTGTTACTTGTCTCATTTATCACATTATTAGTTTAGATTCAACCAAAACTTGTGCCAGTCTCTCAGGCTGAACCCCCTATTTGTGTTAGTTTAGGTTTAATTAGGTCTAACATTAGATAATTAGAATACTAATAAATTAAGTATTAACGCTCACTCTTAGTGATCGACAACCTACTTACTAACAAACCTACAATCGTTCGGGTACACTGCCCGTAAGTGTTAGTTAATACGTAAATTTGATAAAATATAAATAGTAAAACTTGATAATATAATTACCTATACTAAATGACACATCAAAATCAAAATGCAGGTATCCTGACCAAAGGATTGGATACATTACAACATAAGGATTTGGTTAAAAAACTGGGAATGATTGATTTATACCAAATATCAGATTAAGATGGGATGTTAAAAATAAGGACTAATCCTTATCTGGAATTGACCTTAGGGACTTATTATGTATCTTTATTTTTTTAGTTTCAGTCCTTATGGATTTGTGTTGTGATGTCTTGGTTGGAATTGCTCTATTGCTCAAAGACTTGCACCAAGGAATAAATGAAGAAACATAGAAGGATCTTGTTGCAATTGTTAAGGACTTGGATGCAATTTGCTAAAAGTCTTGCAGTATTAAAGCTGGAGTCAAAGGCCGAGCCTCATAACTTTTCGTCTCTTTTCATATACTTCTCTCTCTCTCTCTTAATATTCGTCTATCTCTCTCTCTCTTGTAAACCCTAATTTTAGATCATCATGATCTTTGAGTAGTTGTTTGTAATAAAACTTTTATCTATTAGATAAAAGATCCACACCTGAGTAGCAATGATGGATATTTGTTATTGTTTACTGATTGAGATCAGTTGTGTTTTTGTGTTGTCAAATTGAGATTTGATTTATAAATAAAACTCCTAGATTGTGTTTTTCTACATTCCCAGATCAAGTGGAGAACCTGAGAAGTTATACAAAGAACACGTTACATTGCCCGAAAGTGAGATCAAGATTGGGTAAGAACATGGCAAAAAGGAATTCCTTTCACCATTAGAGCAATCAAAAAGAAAGGTATGGTAGGGCATACATTAAAACTCGGAGCACTCTTTAACTAGATCTCAACGTTGAGTGGATTTTGAGTCATGAACCACGCAATCTGCCCAGAAAGGAAATTAAGGATCCATGGGAGAAGAGTGCTGACCAAGCTTTTCTCTAAATAGTTAGAAACTTGGTTACCAGTGACGATAAGGACGCCAAAAATCATATAGTACGGACAAGATGGCTCGGATAACGAGGCATGATTCTTAAATAGTACGGACAAGATGGCTTGGATAACGAGGCATGATTCGATAGTTACAACAAAAAAAATGTATTATCCATTTAGTAATAGCACGAGCCGCTACCCGTGATCCGGGGGTAATGACAACGAAGGCCCTATAAATACCAAGCCATTTTGGTATTTTAAGCTAAGTATTTTAACACATACATACTCTCACATACTCTATATTGATCTTTAAAAACCTTTTATAATCACATACTAATTCTTACACTCAAGGTTGATCGTGGGAGACCCCTCCCCGGTGAGACTAACGGTGCTTTTTCATAGCAGATTTCACCTTGTGAGACCTTAATTATATTTGATAAGAGGCGTCCTTATGCAAATTATTTTTCTTAAGTGATACTGTTAAATACTGTATCATCATTCACTATAGTGATGCGATGATAGAACCTAATAACCTGATAGGTTCTTTGATCGTTTATAGCTCGAGGTTGTTTATACCTCATCTAGGATCATGATAACAAAGATAATAACAGATATGCACAGTGGAATTAAACATAAGAACAATGTTATCATCAACAGGTTTTTCTTCATTATCATTCACTCCAAGCCCCAATTCTACTTTGATCAATAGTAGAACAATTACATCAATAAATTGTAACATGAATCATAAAATCCTTGAGGCTACACCACACAAACTAGACGTCTACATTTTCCCTTGGGATACACACACACGTTTTTTTGTGTACACATACTTTTCTGGATACTAAACTACACGACCTAATGTCTCTTTATATAGTAGAGATCAACTAGGTTTACAAAGGATAAGAACAAATATAATTAGGAAACAAATAATATCTTCCTAACTTTTATCTTTATCTTCTATATCTTTTATCTTCTTAAGGAGATCTTTTAGAATCTTCAAAATCTTCCATCTTTTGAAGAATTCCATCTTTGCATTTAAGTCCTTCTTGTTTCATTCTTTTATTTATTTTGTCTCATCAAATCAATAATTCCCAACATATATGTTAGAATTCAATATAACATTATGTTATAATAATTTTACTCACCTCATTTCCTAGCTTAATTTACCCAAACATCACCATCATCCTCCTCTATTGGTTCTTAAACAAGGTTACCATAACACAATACTTATTAATTACATAACTAAAATCAAGAGGGTTTACACAACCCAAATTCAATCGCTAATCACATGATGAAAACACCCAAATCACCAATTACCCATAAACCGTTCTATGGGCCTCAACCTATATTCACATAATTCTTTAGTTGACTCCAAAACACCATTTACCCAAACCCATTAATTCTACTTCAAGAACCTTAACTCTTAATAACATAATATTATAACTACTCACTTGAGATTGATCACTAGGGCTCAACCCTTTGTCATGGGACATTACTCCTTCATACTTTGATTAAGCTACATATTTTCCCTCTCTTTGTTCTTGGCTTGTCCTTAATTTTCTCCCTTGCAAACTGACACCCAAAAAACACCCCAATGACAATACTAGAAAGTTTTGGAATGTTTAGGGAATTCTTCATAGTTAAGTTAGTCACTACTTTGGCCATATGGCATAATAGGTCCCTCAAGTTCTGTTTTATCCTATTTTGGCCACATAACTTTCTATAACACTTTTCATATATTTATAACTTATCATTGACTTATGGTTTGACTTCCACATTACCACCTATTGACTAACCAATCATATTAAAGCTTTAGACCCATAAAAGTCATAATTAAACTATTTCAATGGCACTTTAGTAAGTAACACTTAAAACCCTATTTTTTGGTGTAACAAATATATCCCCCTTATTTAGATTTCGTCCTCGAAATCCTTTTGTGTAATATTTTAAACTCGGTCACATCTTACTCCTCATTTCATCTTAGCACCTTTAAAAATTTATCCAACTAGTTGCAACAATCTATATGATTCCGTAACTCTAACTATACTATAACATAACCAATATCCTTAATCCTACTTGATGCTTATTTCTGGTCAATAAGTACATTCTACATTTTACCATAATCATTCTATCATTCTATTAATGTTTTCACTATAACACCACAACTGATAATCAAAACTCGTCTTTATCCAATATTAGTAAGTGCTAACAGTTGTAATATATTCAAGCAGTATTAACATTTCATCACAGCAGTACTAACTATTTAAAGGCAACAATACTAAATATTGCTCGAACAGTATTAAAAATAAAGGAGCAGTACTAACTTTTTAATAAGCAGTACTAAGTAATTACCACTGTTAATGTTAGCAAAGCTTTATGTGTTACAAAACTGTCACGAATTTGTCACTAATCTTCATTTTCCTTCCTCCTCTCCACACCTTTTTTTTTCCATATTCTGTTTAGTGACACTTTTTCTCGTTACCATATGCTGTCGCTAATGTGTCACTAATTTGGATTCTCCTTCCTCCCATACTATTTAGCCACACTTTATCTGTCACTAAACTGTCGCTAATTCGTCACTAATTCGTATACTCCTTCCCGTGACATTTTTTAGTGTCACTAATCTGTCACAAATTCAAGTTATCCTTCCTCCTATAGCATTTAGCAACGCTTTTTCTGTCACTAAATTGTTACTAAAGTGTCACTGATTTGCATTCCCCTTCCTCCCTATCTTTTAGTGATACTTTTTAGTGTCACTAATCTCTCACTAAAGTTTCACTAATCTAACAGTAGTAACAAATAACATGGCAGTACAAACTTGTAATGAGCAGTATTAACTTTTCTTATGTGAGCAGTACTAATAAATCTAGGCAGCACAAATATCACGAACCAATTGACACTACTAACAAACACGAGCAACTTAACAACATCAAATCAATCATTCAATCACCATTAGACCTAACGTTGTCTTGATCATTTAAGAATAGATACCAATAAGCCAAACCTTTTAAAGTTTTGACATCGAAACTTCAAAGTGAATCTACTGGCTTCTCAATAATCTTCAATAATTGTTGTGTCTTCTACTTCCTTGTTGCTTGACCTGCTGCTTCCATTCAATCAAGGACGAATTCATTAGCTTGACCAATTTAGGGTTTACAGAAAAACCCTAATATCACCAAACATGTAACGATTTGAACCAAGCTTCAAATACACAAACACGACACCACATTCCTTGATAAATTCGACACCAATAACAACCTTGTGATCCTAGATATCGAGAGCCACCAGGCTTGATACACCTGTTAGACCTTTATAACTCTGATAGGTTCTTTGTTCTATTTATAGTAGAGGTGTTTAGACCTCTTCTGTGGGGAGGGGGGGGGGTATCTGATAACTAAGATATAACATATATGACTGCGGAATTATCATAAGGAACAATTGTTATCATCATCTAGGGTTTTCTTCATTGTCATTTCACTCCAAGCCTCCATTCTACTTTGATCAAATAGTTGAACAGTTACATCAATTAAAACTATAAAAGGAATCTTAATATCCTTGAGGCTACACAAGACAACTAGACGTTAAATTTTCTGTGGGCTCACACACGTTTTTCTGTGTATATTCAACTACACGACCTAATGTATCTTTATATAGTAGAGATCATCTAGGTTTACAAAGGATAAGTACAAATATAATTAGGAAACAAATAATATCTTCCTAACTTTTATCTTTATCTTCTATATCTTTTATCTTCTTAAGGAGATCTTTTAAAATCTTCAAAATCTTCCATCTTTTGAAGAATTTCAGCTTTGCATTTAAGTCATTCTTGTTTCATTCTTTTATTTATTTTGTCTTATCAAATCAATAATTCCCAACACTTGTTCCCCCTCAATTTTACATATGTTTGGCACCAAAACAATGATACCAAATTGTAAAAAAATATAAAATTGAGGGTGAGGCAGTGTTGAGCACACAATTTTGAAAGATTATGAAATGTCATTGAAGAATTCTTAAAAAAATTATGCTCAGACACTAGATCATCTTATAACAAACATTCTAAAGTAAGTTGTCATTATTATTACTGAGTTGTTATTAAGAGACTTTTGATAATGTTTTGAATACATAAGAATTATCGTGAGATGATGTATCCAAAATCATTAAAACTTTGTTTTTTGAAAACCCCCCCTCAAAATTGACTCATTTATAAAAAATGAAACCACTTGTTAAAATGAACGTTTTTAAGACTTTGTGAGGGATGGAGTGTTGAACACACAACTTTGAAAGATTTTGAATTGTCATTGAGAAATTCTTGAAAAATTGTGTTCAACATTTGAAAAACCGTATGTTAGAAGACTTCTCTTCTAGCGTCAAGGATAAGCGCACTAATGCGTACACTCTCCTTTTTCATTAGGGTCCGAGTTGTAATCTAAGAGCGATTACAAGTCATAAAGAAAATTAAAAATGACATGTTTTGAAACTTTTAAACTCTTGCTCGAACTTTATTTACATACCCGTATCAATATTAATCGACATTTCTAGGTACGTAAATGTTATCGATTCCAAGAAACATGTCGAGAAGATTTTTTTTGGAATTTTTGATTTTCTAATATATTTCACTTAACTTCCATATTAGAAACCAAGAAAAGAGATAGAAGAAAGATAAGAAAACTAGGAAGAAGAAAGAAAGAAAAGAGAGAGAAGAAGGAGTGTTTAGATTGCTATGTGAAACTGTTTCTTACAAATGAGCAACCAACCTCCCTAGAAAGCTAGGGAGGTGTACATATACCTTGGACGCATATGGGCTTGTCCATAGGTCAGGCTTGGGCTTTGGTTGGGCTTTAGCCCATAACTTATACAAGATTATATTCATATTACAAGCCCGTTTACCGTTCTAGCCTATTACAACAAGTAGATAATAAAGGCCGAAGCTTTCATGTTTGACTCAATATTTGAGGCTAACAAACACATCTAAGATTTTCCCTATTTCGTAATAAATTTACTTCTTTACATCATATCACCTACGATCTATATTGTACAAGCACATAATAGAGTGCGTTTTGTTTGTTGCCATTAATTACAATCGATATGAGTTTATGTATAAGATGGAATGACTATAGATTAGTTAGTTTTTATATCAATATCATAAAATCACGAATATGCATGTTAAATTCTTGTTTACCTCAGGTTTTTCTAAAATTCACAATTTTTACAAATAAATAATCAACAAAGTCAAAGTTATGTGTGTACATTTCATATAATAGTACGTTAATTATCACATACAAGACAACTTTACTTATATTGCATACACAACGGTAGGACTATATAGTCCGTACACTTAACATTGATATATGTAAGGCTTGTGAAATTGTAACAAACTCGATAAAGCAACCATTATCTACGTTCAGTGATTTGAACACGCATTTGTAAGTATGTTCTTCAGCATCCACCTAGATTACCTTTACATAAAAAAATATATAATATAGTTCATAAAAGTTCAAATCATGATACAACTCATATTATTGATATATAACCTTCATAAAACAACATTTATACAATGCCATTTTTAGACTTAAATGATGATAAATTACATGGATAATAGTTGATAATACTCTCTTAGACTAACATCTATTAAATTTGTAACTCTCCATGGCATTTATTTATAAAATTAGTGACCTAGTAACAAACCATTAAAAAAACCTTTAACATAAATGAATATATAAATGATGATTCTAATAATGACATTTAAATATAGAGAACGAGGCATGCAGATCTTTTTTTTATGTGTTGTAGCCCAATCTTTGAAAATTATACAAAATTCAATACAATAATTCCAAATGAAGATGAAGAGTTCCAGGAATTATAATACTGATGCAGTTACAAAAAAACCAAAAGATATCTTATCTATACCCGTTTGTTTAGTATTTAACCAATGTTACTAAAATCAAAACCATTCAACCTAGGGTTCATCTTCATCTCCAACCATCAATTAGCCAATCAACCAACCGATCATCATCATCATCATCAATCAATAAAGCATGTCTCTCCGACCTAACGCTCGAACTGAAGTCCGTTGTAACCGTTACAAAGTCACCGTCGATGTAGAAGAAAGCCGGCGCCGTAGAGAAGACAATATGGTTAAGATCTGTAAGAATAAACGAGAAGAGGATAGATGTGTTGTAGTGTAGGGTTTTTTTTAAATGATTCAAGTTTTAAATTTATATTTTGCTGACTCAACTAAAAACAACACTTTAACGGGCAGTGTACCCGATTGGTAGTAGTTTCGTGGTAAGTAGGGTGTCGATCACTGAGAGCGAGGTTAAATATATTTAATTAATATCTTGGTTATCTAATCTATGTTAATTCTATTCTAATCATATGTTAAACCTATGTCAGTCTAAATCCTAATTCTAATAGAAAAGGGGGGTTTTCAGCCTGAGAGACTGACACGGTTTGGTTGGTGACTACAATCAATTCAAGAAACTGTTACCCACGCAAGCTAATTAACAAAAAATAAAAGAGCGGTCGAACCTTATATAAGAAAACTGTACTAACCATTATTAATCCGATTAGAATGTTGGTTTGTTTATTAAGTGCAATGATTTCTTCTCTCGAGGTGGCATATCATTCTTAAGACTTAGGCATTACATCATCCTAAGACCTAGACACGTTAATTTTGTTACAATTAAAGCATCCGCATAAAGCATCCTTATTTGCTAATTATAATCTATCTTAGGGATTAAAACAATGGTGATCTTATTAAACCCTAGCTCATAGAGACTTTACCCACTTATCGCTTAATGGAAATTTATACACTAGTAGTCTACTTGTCCAACTATCCAATGGAATCAGAACGTTATTTGTTGAATTATCTAGGTCACCTGCTAGTCAACACGATCAATAAACCATTGGCAATATCCAATTAACTAGTTAAGCCCGAAGCGTATCCTAGACACAGACTTAGAAGGACAATATTTGTGTAACTATTATTCTAGGTGTATAAATTACTATATGGAGAGCTATCCCGGACTCTAGATCCGCTTGGTCCACTTAGCTAGATCCAGTTGAATGATAGGTCGCATACAAAAGCGCGTAAACAAGTATAAATTGATAAACATAAACAAGCATACAATGATAAATCAAGAAATCGATATAAACAAATACCAAACATTCAGATCTTCATAATAATGGCTAATACCCGAAGGTATTAGCCTTCAAACGTCATAATAAATACAAGAGTAATAATTTAGCCAAGGTAAACTAACCGAGTTAACGAATGATACCAAAAACTGAACGATTACTAAAGTATATGGAATTACACGATGTCTCCTATGGAATTGAATACGTTGCTCGACCTCTTCTGCTCTTTTTCTCCTCTGAAAATTGACTTTTGTGGTTTAGGTATCGAGAATATGATTTAGCACACTTAAAACTCATTTTTGAGTTTTCTATTTATAATGTCTGGAAGTCGGTTCAATACGGCGTATCCAATGGGTTGGATACGGCGTATTGGGGATTTCTTGGAGTAGGGACCACGTTTGATATCTTCCAGAATATTATATTGATTCCATATCTTGAATACGGCGTATTGAGTCCTCTGGATACGGCGTATTGATCTTTAATCTTCTGTGGTCTTTGGTGAGTGCAGGCACGGATACGCCGTATCTTCTTGATGGATACGGCGTATTGGTCTTCAGAATAGTAATCTTCAAAATATCTTCATTTAAGCTCCAGAATGCGCGCCTTTTGCTATGTTTCACCAATTACTCCATAATTACTGCAATTCTCAAATATAAACGATTAAGTAACAATTCTTTGCGATAACTTTACAAAATGTGTTAATATTGTGGGATAAATGATGCTATAAAATATACGTTATTTGATGTCATTAAATATCCCCCACTTGAATCCTACTTGTCCTCAAGCAGCCTTTAGAAGTTTACAAAAATGTATCCCAAAGGATACTTTCCGTTAAACCATTTATTCGATCTATTACAAGTACACAACCAAACACCTCACGAAATAAGAAGATGAAAACACTTAAATCACTCAACTAATCTATGTGGTAACATGTAAGTAATTTACTCAATTGCTCGGTCATGACGAGTATTCTATCATAAGCTTGGCAAGGATATGCATCTCCACCACTAAAGCCAAGGAGTAACAAGTTTATAAAGGTAAATATGGGTTTTTTTTATATGGAAAGGCGTACGGTTGATTACTCTAACTAATCTTTCATCGATACCAATGTTCCAGGAGGGCGATAAAGACCACACATACACACCTGAATCCACAGGATAGACACACGTGACTACTTATTCCCACCTCTAAAAAGCTAAAGATTAGGACTAGTAGAGTAATTTAGGGTAGGAACCTTCTAAGTTTCACCAAAAGTCGTAAACTAATGAGGCAGCTAAGACATGCATACATGGCCTTAACGACGGAATAAACATGCACGCTCGATCACATCCTCATTCGCGTAAAACCCATGGTTAATCATCAGGTGAGAGGAAAGTAAATTGTTGTTAAATAAAAATCAAGAAACAAATAGATTAAGACTAAGATATAAGTTGCTAGACACTTATTTCCTGACCATTACATGACAAAGATACGACTATTTACAACGTCTTAATCATAGATCAAAAACAACAACCTAAGTTGGCATTCCCGTAACGATCAACTTCCCAATCATCCCAAAACTTTACATACTCTACAAGGTAAGTGGTGATATCTTTCACTATGTACAATACTCTACATCGTTGATTTTCTTTAACGTATCAACGAATAATCAATCTTTTGTATAATTCCTTCGGTAATGCTCTTTCGTGAAACGATTATCTTCAAGCTTTCTTTATCTTTTTTTTCTTTTTTCTAACTAAACTTCAAATCTCGGTGTAGTTTCACCATCTTCATGATTATAATAATTCTGGATAATTCCTTCGGTAATTTCTTCATTCTTCGAATTCACCATTAATTGTGAATGTAGTAAAATCACATGAGCTTTGACTACTAATATACATTCCTATTTGTAATGTGCAAATTTCCAACCGCACCAAAGATAGAAAATGATACAAGACTCAGGAAATACAGACTTTACACTTTAAGCAACTAGCAACTGTAAATTAAACTTAATCTAACAGGGTAGGTTAAGGTGTAAGGGTGTAACGAAACACATAATTGGTGTAAATTCCTAAAGGATTGGCTCTATGGGTTGTTCTAGTGGATCATCACTCTAAAGATGAGAGTGGAAGGGTTTAAATTGGAGGTTAACTAACCGGTGTAGTTAGTTAATAAATAACATGTATAGGCGATTTGGTCGTAATCCTAAGATTTACCAATTTAAACAAGTTACTCCAATTAAATCCATAATACTTATTATTATGGTCTAGAATAGATATACCAAGCCAAGTTCTAAAGTCTACAACATCACCGGCACACTCATATATTATGGAATTTGGGTAAACATTTGGAAACGGAAAGGTTAAATCCTCACAATATCTATCAAGGGTTATTGTGTGTGGGTTATGTAACATGTAATTTCACAAAAGTATGCTTGAAAAATTTTAAATTTGAGCATAATTTAGGCCTTTTATTGTGAAAATTTAGGAAAAGTAAACATTCTAATTCCATCCCACCACTTGAATTATACAACATCCTCGTTGTATATGTAAAACATTAAATACAGGAATTTAAAAAGAATTAAAATGAGAAACTCCCCTGATATTTGCTCGGTAGATTCTCTAAGTTGCGTTTATGAGCAAGATCGTGTGTTGAACAGCCCTCTTGAAGTTTTAAGACTCCAACACTAAAAAGATTTCCAGATTTGTAAATTATCCACCAATATTCGTCGATATTTCCTTCACGATGTCCTATGTAAAATATAGGAAAAACAGGTGCATTCTTATCTTGGTATCTACAGTTAATTTAAACTAAACTAAAACAAACTAAATACGGGTCAGACTGTGGATACGGCGTACCAAGTAGATGAATATGGCGTATTCGCAGAACTGACAATAATGTTTCTAAAGTGCATGAAAAATAAAGACTGATAACGTCCACACATTCAATAAATAACATTTCGGGTTTTCTCCCGAGAAGCACTTTTGTTTACAGCGAAGTCTTTAAGTTAGACTTTTCTTCAGCTTCTTTTTTTACTCCAACTCGTTCAAATCATCTCCATTGTTGCATTCATTGTTAATATCCTTCTTGGTTCCGTTATATGAACTACGTTGCTGAACTTACTGCCAGGCTTTGTTCTATCATGCACAAACAAACCAAAAAGTCATGACATGACATATATATATATATGCAAAATGTTAGAACCTGTTTTAGATACATCAAGATATGAATAATAATAACAAATGTACAGATATAAACAAAAGATAAAGATAGGAGAGATCATGGGTCAGGCTACAGTGGGTCATGCTGAGTTGTGGAGGTGCTGGCCTCGCCAGTCCTCTGTCTGGTCCACCTCTAGAATGTAGCGGGTGAGCTCCCTCAAAAAGATCTGTCGAACACCTAATATGTCAACCCGCTAGCATCCATTAACTGCGTCATAGACGTCATCAACCATGTGGAGAATCTCCCCTGATCGGTCATCGATCTCTCCACAAGTCCACATAAGCTCCCAACATCCCTACACAGTCCCTGTACATCCTCCTCTAATCTCCCTAACCTTTGGGGTATAGTCCTATCAGGAGCCAGTGGTGGCGGAGGCCACTGCTGAGGCGCCTGTATAGGTGTCGGATTAGCCTGGCCACCCTCATCAACGTTCGGTGCATCCTCAGCGTCAGCAGGGGCACCAGCCGCAGCATCAGGCTGCCTCTTTGGTCCCATGTCCACCCAGGCCCAAGTATCATCAAGCTCAACACTAATCTATAGTCTAACCAACTCTGCCATATCAATCACTGGAAGCTCTAGGGCAATAACAGTCAATCCCTCAGTATCTCTGCAGTCAACAGCCCAAAATGGTCGGCTAACCTAGCAACAAACAGCCCTTCAGAAATATGAGCCCCGCTCTTCCTCCCAGCGGTAAACAACCTCAAATACCTCGCCAACAAGTAAGGCACGTTGACTGAGCCAATGTCCATCCCCTTCAAATAGAACAAAACCATTACGGTCACCTTCTCAGGTGTCTGACTCCTCCCAGCAATGCTACATGCAATCAATCTATGGCACAACCTAAGAATAGGATCCCTGATCATGGTGTAAAAAGGGGCTGTGCTAAGGAAATCTCCATCATATGAGATCCCCATCTAATAATCCCTCAGACCCCCTTGTCGGGGATTTGTCTGGCGCTCCCAGCCTAGTAAACACCAAACCCAGCCATCTGCATCTCCTCCTCCGTATGTAATCCTAGCGCTAAGATGAACTGCCTCCAGCTTGTACGCCTCCTAGCTCCGCCTAACTGAAACTGCAAAGTCCCAAGCGTATCTAAGTCAAGAATAGCCTACCCAAACCTAAATGTACTAAAGAACTCAAGAATAAGCTCGTGAACCAATGGTCCCCTAATATCAAACATCCTCCTCCAAGCCCTACTGGTAAACACACTGACACCGGCCTCATCACAATGCTTCATCGTCATCCTAGCTGTCAACCTCTCAGCTATCAAATCTGGTAATCCCCAAAAATCAAATACTGGTACTTTGTCGAAATTAACAATATCAGTGTCGGGGTACTCTAAACCCTCATATCTAAGAAACCTATGTCTCTGCTCACGTGGTGGAAGAGCCATATCTGCAAAATCAACGAGGAAAGCATAAGAGTATAGAAATTGCTATCTTTTTGTTCTGAGAGTGCATACAACGTATCCATTAAAAGAATACGTCGTATATGGATCAACAAGCGAATACGCTGTATTGGTTTTAGTTAATAAGGCGTATGGTCTAAAAATTTTAAGATCCTTATTCAATCAATACGTCGTATCTAGTTTGATGAATATGTCATATTGGTGTGCCTAATTTGGGTAAAAATTTATCAATACGCCGTATCCATGTTGGTGGATACGCCGTATTGGTCTGCATTTATAAAAACAAATAGGACCTCCCCTGTTTTTACTCATTTTAACCCATTTTAAAAACTTAAACGACTTACATCTACTTAGTGGGGGGGGGAAACACATGGCTTTTAACAACAACATATATCCAAATCATAAAACCAAACCCTAATACTAATTTTGAATTAAAAATTTGAATTGAAAGAAGAAAAAGGGTTTAGGCATATTACCGTATAATAAAGACGAGAGAATAAGTATGATAACGAATCAAAATCAATGAATCTCCAAGGATTTAACTTAGTAAAACTTTGTGTGTGTGTCGAGTAAAAATGTGTGGTAAAACTTAGATCCGACGTATTGAGTTAGTTTTTATACCCAAACTTGATACGCCGTATCGGTTGGTTTAAATACGCCGTATAGGCAAATTTTGTTGGCTTAGTCAACGCAAGTTAAAAGCAATAGATACGCCGTATAGGTTTTTATCCTAATACGTCATATCCAACCTTGGAGACCAATTTTCCTAAAAGTAAAGCAAAGAAGAACATATCTTGGCCTCTGTAACATTTTTGCAGAAACACCATTCTGTTTGCGTAATATATCGGTTGGTTTAAATACGTCGTATAGCATTCTGTTTGCGTAATATATCCAAATCATAATTTTTACATTTAAGTTTATGACAAAACTTCCCGTTCTGAAATCTTTAGTGTTTTTATCGTGACGTGCTTCAAAAAGCGTATTTGACCCATGTGTAGATTCATTATTTTCAAAAGGTTGTATTATATTGATTTTATAATTATCATTGTCTTTTTCTGATTTTAAGTCATCGAAACAAATAATGTTGAAGGGAAATAGATCATTAAAGTACAAAACATTTTGTTCCTCCTCATCATATTCAAACAATGACGTTTTGTCATTCAATTCATCAATATGTTGGGGGTTTAAAATTGGTTCAGTCAATAAATCTGATTTAGACGTTTGAGCATCATTGTAAACAATGGCTGGAAATTCGTTTTCAAAATTGTTAAAGAAGTCTAAATCATCAAAACAACTGATTGCAGGCTTAGGTGATGGAATTGAAGGCATGACTTTTTCATAATCGTTTTCTAAATCCGTTTTCAAATTGTTGACAGAAATCATTTTATAAGAAAAAGAGTTTGAGTCACAAAATATTGTATAATCCTCATCGTCAGATTCGTCAAATGATATTCTAAAGTCGAATTCATCGTTAATAGGAGTACTTACCTGAGATTTGCATTGAAATGTATCCTGCGGTGCAAAGGCATCGTTAATGACTATAGCTGGAAATTTAGCTTCCACAGAGCTAAGGTCATGAAGATCGTCATCAACCCTGATCTTTCCATATGTAGCAGTTTTCCAGTTAAAAACTTTCCCACGTTTACGAGCTTTTTCTTCTTCAAACTTAATATATTCTTCCATAGTCATGCTAGGATCTTCCATCCTGAAACAGTCTTTCTAGAGAAACTATTAAATAACAAATACGTCGCGTTCAGTGAACTGAATACGCCGTATTACACAAACAGAATAAATAAACAAGCAGAATAATAAACTAATCTAATTTACACTAATCCTAAGGGTTAGATCTAATCTAATGTTAAAAACCAAAATATCAAAATAAAAATCAAGATTAATTTTCACTCCCCGACAACGGCACCAAAAACTTGATGTGTTGTAGTGTAGGGTTGTTTTTTATATGATTCAAGTTTTAAATTTATATTTTGCCGACTCAACCAAAAACAACACTTTAACGGGCAGTGTACCCGATCGGTAGTAGTTTTGTGGTAAGTAGGGTGTCGATCACTGAGAGCGAGGTTAAATCTATCAATTTAATTAATATCTTGGCTATCTAATCTATGTTAATTCTATTCTAATCCTATGTTAAACCTATGTCAGTCTAAATCCTAATTCTAATAGAAAAGGGGGGTTTTCAGCTTGAGAGACTGGCACGGTTTGGTTGGTGACTACAATCAATTCAAGAAACTATTACCCACGCAAGCTAATTAACAAAAGATAAAAGAGCGGTCGAACCTTATATAAGAAAACTATATTAACCATTATTAATCCGATTAGAACGTTGGTTTATTTATTAAGTGCAATGATTTCTTCTCTCGAGGTGGCATATCATTCTTAAGACTTAGGCGTTACATCATCCTAAGACCTAGACACGTTAATTCTGTCACAATTAAAGCATCCGCATAAAGCATCCTTATTTGCTGATTATAATCTATCTTAGGGATTAAAGCAATGGTGATCTTGTTAAACCCTAGCTCATAGAGACTTTACCCACTTACCGCTTAATGGCAATCTATACACTAGTAGTCCACTTGTCCAACTATCCAATGGAATCAGAACGTTATTTGTTGAATTATCTAGGTCACCTGCTAGTCAACACGATCAATAAACCATTGGCAATATCCAATTAACTAGTTAAGCCCGAAGCGTATCCTAGACACAGACTTAGAAGGACAATATTTGTGTAACTATTATTCTAGGTGTATAAATTACTATATGGAGAGCTATCCCGGACTCTAGATCCGCTTGGTCCACTTAGCTAGATCCAGTTGAATGATAGGTCGCATACAAAAGCGCGTAAACAAGTATAAATTGATAAACATAAACAAGCATACAACGATAAATCAAGAAATCGATATAAACAAATACCAAACATTCAGATCTTCATAATAATGGCTAATACCCGAAGGTATTAGCCTTCAAACGTCATAATAAATACAAGAGTAATAATTTAGCCAAGGTAAACTAACCGAGTTAACGAATGATACCAAAAACTGAACGATTACTAAAGTATATGGAATTACACGATGTCTCCTATGGAATTGAATACGTTGCTCGACCTCTTCTGCTCTTTTTCTCCTCTGAAAATCGACTTTTGTGGTTTAGGTATCGAGAATATGATTTAGCACACTTAAAACTCGTTTTTGAGTTTTCTATTTATAATGTCTGGAAGTCGGTTCAATACGGCGTATCCAATGGGTTGGATACGGCGTATTGGGGATTTCTTGGAGTAGGGACCACGTTTGATATCTTCCAGAATATTATATTGATTCCATATCTTGAATACGGCGTATTGAGTCCTCTGGATACGGCGTATTGATCTTTAATCTTCTGTGGTCTTTGGTGAGTGCAGGCACGGATACGCCGTATCTTCTTGATGGATACGGCGTATTGGTCTTCAGAATAGTAATCTTTAAAATATCTTCATTTAAGCTCCAGAATGCGCGCCTTTTTCTATGTTTCACCAATTACTTCATAATTACTGCAATTCTCAAATATAAACGATTAAGTAACAATTCTTTGCAATAACTATACAAAATGGGTTAATATCGTGGGATAAACGATGCTATAAAATAGACATTATTTGATGTCATCAAGGATTTACTTAGGAAGCGTCAAGTGTTAGCTAATTTAGTTTCATCTTCTACTGGTGGTGTTCCGGCTGTGACATCATCTGTTGAAAAGAAGGTTTACTTTTATGCTTCAATTGATGATACTTATGTGTGTATAATTCTGCATGATGTATGGATGTGATGGTGTTTGAGTATTAATTGATAGAAGATGTTAGTATTGAGCTATGTAGCCGATGCTTTGGTAGCGAAAAATGTGGCGTAGAGTTAGGTTTTGTTTGAGGTTTTTGTAGCGGTAAGATTAGGTGATATTACTATTACTATTAAAAAATATATATCTGATGTTTTGGTTGCGAATAAGATACACATCTTATCATATTCTTATATTCCTACAAAATCAAATCAAACCACCAAAACCAATCACCATGAGCAATCAACCCGAAGCATCATCATCTTCTGACACTACAAGAAAAAGTAGAACAGGTGACCAAGTTTTCCCGGGCGACATTTGTCGCCCGGGAAACGTCACTAAACGACAAAAGTCCGTCCGACGTGGCACCAATTCTGATAGACTTTTTAGTCAAAGTATGAATAGAGTTTCCCGGGCGACATGTCGCCCGTGGTAACTTGGTTAAAATTTGACTAAAAAAAGCTACGAAAATCTTGGCGGCATTTTTTTCCGCTCACTTTCCCAAGCGACATGTCGCCCGGGAAACTTTTTATAAAAAAAATTATTTTACGTGAATGATTAAGCGTGGTAATTAGTGGTAATTAACATTCGTTATTTTTTCCCAAGAGACATGTCGCCCGAGAAACTTTTTATTAAAATTTAACGATACTCCTGGCGGCAATTTTTCGAACTCACGTTTCCCGGGCGACATGTCGCCCAGGATTATGTATTTTATTAAAAAAAAATAATTATGCTTTTAAATCATTATTATTTATAAAATATATTTTATAATTATTATTTAAAATATATAAATACTAAAAAAAACATTTCGGTTTCTTGTGTGGTTTTAAAATATGTGTTTAACATATAACTATATATAAACTATATAAAAAAACACTCTGTTTTCTCGGTTCGTTGTGTCGTTTTAAATAATAACTATATAAAAAAAACATTATGTTTTCTCAGTTCGGTCAGGATATGCACTACCCTTCTATAGTTGAACATGATACACCGTATACTTTTTCAAGATGCACATTCGTCAAGTAACACAAAAACAAACATTCATTTAGTTAAATATTATACATACCACTTGAAGTAACACAAGCGACTTACAAACAGACACTTAAACATATGAGAACGATAATCATACGAGACTTACAAACTGACGCTTAAAGCATACGAATTACATTCCAAATGACAAACTACTCCAAATCAAGTTTTCCCATGTTATTGTAAACTTCATGAAACAGTGCGGCTGAATTAACTGTGTGTTGTTCCGAATACATATACATATCTACCGTTGCCTCGAGTACCGTTATCTTATCAAGCAAGTGCTTACAGTTTGAGCACTGTCATTTCTTGAAGTTCCCAGAGAATAGCTTTGAGGTGTTGAAGCTCCCAGAGAATAGCGTGGAGGTGTTGAAGATCCTGGAGAATAAATTGGAGTCGATGAAGATCCTGGAGAATAAATTAGAGTCTTTGAAGCTCCAAGATAACCAACCAGTAGACGGACTCGTTCCTCTTTCCTTAAAAAAATTTACATCCGAAAGTGTCTTCGAGGGGCTGTTAAAGAGTAAAGATAATAAGTTTTAACAACTAACTACATTATTTATATATTACACAAAAAAAGCATGTGATTGTTCACCTTATGCAATGGATTTTAAAACCTGAAAACAACTTAAACTAATCTAAAATTGCTAATGAAAATTGGGTTTTTAACTTTGAAAATAAAACTTCTAAGCTTAAGACAGATTTTTACTCAAATCAAAATGGACAAATGCAAACTAATCTAACCTAGTTCTACTGCATTCTTGAGCATCAAACAAGCATGAAAACACATTTAAAAACACTAGATTAAAATCAAAGCTAAAATGCTAAACCATACGGCTAAAAACTCACAGATTCAAAATAAGCATACACAATTCCTTAAAAATCAATTCAAAACTAAATCAAACACCTAAAACAGATCTAATAACCTCAAATGAACTTGTTAAATTTGGATTAGTGACCCAAACCACTTAAGACACAATTCTGACCCATTTTGGATCCTTGACCTAAACACCCCTTTAAGTTTATAAAGTTCATTTTAAAACTGATTTTGCAAAGATTTAAGTAAGCTTTTTAAAGACAGGTTGAGGATAATGATATTTAAGGACAATTAAGCATAAATTTTTGAAACATAAGCACATTATAATAAGCTACACCTAATTTGGCACATATAACTAAAAATCGACAGAATTAAACCAAATCGTCAAACTAATCACTTTTAGCACAAACGAGGCAGATGAAAACATTCAAATGGATATAATAAGCAATACTAAGCATAAATAAGCACACAATAAGCAAAGTTAAGCATTTAATAAGCAAATGCAATGACTTAAAAATGTAGAAGTGGAACATACAAATGTCCTTTGCCTAAAATAAGGGTAATTCAATCCTAATAAGCTCTAAATCCTACCCACTTTAAATAAGACAAATCTAAGCACTCCATAAGCTCTTTCCTGGTTAGCATATCTTCCAAAAAGCTCAAAACAATCTCTTGATTCAAATGAACATAGGGGAGTATTTGGCGGGAGTATTTGGAGGGATTTTTTGGCAGGAGTATTTGGAGGGAGTTTTTGGCGGGAGTATAGGGCTACAGGAGAAATTGGTCGAAATTCATCGAAGATTACGACTGATTGGTCGAAATTCATCGGAAATTCATGTTCTAGCTACTTATGGGTGATTTCTAAGTAGTTTTGCTACCTTTGATATGACTATCATCGTTATAATGAAATAACATATCGACTCATCCGTTGAACATCTAATGTACAACGATAACATATCGACTCATCCGTTGAACATCTAATGTACAACGATAACATATCGACTCATCTGTTGGACATCTAATGTACAACGATAACATATCGACTCATCCGTTGAACATCTAATGTACAACGATAGCAGAGAATCATCGCGAAGAGGAAGATCAAGAAGGAAATAATTCATCGGAGATTACGACTGATTTTGTATGTGTTATCTATGTTAACTAGTTAATTATGTAATTAATTAAGTAGTACTTTTCATATTCTAGCTACTTATGGGTGATTTCTAAGTAGTTTTACTACCTTTGATATGACTATCATCGTTATAATGAAATAACATCTCGACGTTTAATGTACAACGATAACATATCGACTCATTCGTTAGACATCTAATGTACAACGATAACATATCGACTCATCCGTTGAACATCTAATGTACAACGATAACATATCGAATCATCCGTTGGACATCTAATGTACAACTATAACATATCGACTCATCTGTTGGACATCTAATGTACAACGATAACATATCGACTCATCCGTTGGACATTTAATGTACAACGATAACAAATCAACTCTTCCGTTGGACATCTAAAGTACAACGATAACATATCGACTTATTCGTTAGACATCTAATGTACAACGATAACATATCGACTCATCCGTTGAACATATAATGTACAACGATAACATATCAACTCATCCATTGGACATCTAATGTACAACGATAACATATCGACTCATCCGTTGAACGTCTAATGTATAACGATAACATATCGACTCATCCGTTGAACATCTAATGTACAACAATAACATATCGAGTCATCCGTTAAACATCTAATGTACAACGATAGCAGAGAATCATCACGAAGAGGAAGATCAAGAAGGAAATAATTCATCGGAGATTACGACTAATTTTGTATGTGTTATCTATGTCAACTAGTCAATTATGTAATTAATTAAGTAGTACTTATCATGTTTTAGGACTTATGGGTGATTTCTAAGTAGTTTTGCTACCTTTGATATGACTATCATCGTTGGACATCTAATTTGTAACGATAACATATCGACTCATCCGTTGGACATCTAATGTATAACAATAACATATCGACTCATCCATTGGACATCTAATGTACAACAATAACATATCGAATCATCCGTCGAACATCTAATGTACAACGATAACATATCGACTCATCCGTTGGACATCTAATGTAACACGATAACATATCGACTCGTCCGTTGGACATCTAATGTAACACGATAACATATCGACTCATCCATTGGACATCTAATGTACAATGATAGCATATCGACTCATCCGTTGGACATCTAATGTACAACGATAACATATTGACTCATCCGTTAAACATCTAATGTACAATGATAGCATATCGACTCATCCGTTGGACATCTAATGTACAACAATAACATATCGACTCATCCGTTAAACATCTAATATACAACGATAACGTATCGACTCATCTGTTAGAAATCTAATGTACAACGATAGTATATCGACTCATCCTTTAAACATCTAATGTACAACGATAATGGAGAATCGTCGCGAAGAGGAAGATCAAGAAGGAAATAATTCATCGAAGATTACGACAGATTTTGTATGTGTTATCTATGTTAACTAGTCAATTATGTAATTAATTAAGTAGTACATATCATGTTCTAGCTACTTATGGGTGATTTCTAAGTGGTTTTGCTACCTTTGATATGACTATCATCATTGGACATCTAATCTGTAACGATAACATATCGGCTTATCTGTTGGACATCAAATGTACAATGATAATATATCAACTCATCCGTTGGACATCTAATGTACAACGATAACATATCGACTCATCCGTTGAACATCTAATGTACAACGATAACATATCGACTCATCCGTTGAACATCTAATGTACAACGATAACATATCGACTCATCCGTTGGACTTCTAATGTAACATGATAACATATCGACTCACCCGTTGGACATCTAATGCAACACGATAACATATCGACTCATCCGTTGGACATTTAATGTACAATGATAGCATATCGACTAATCCGTTGGACATCTAATGTACAACGATAACATATCGACTCATCCGTTAAACATCTAATGTACAACGATAGCATATTGACTCATCCGTTGGACATCTAATGTACAACGATAACATATTGACTCATCCATTAAACATCTAATGTACAATAATAACATATCGACTCATCCGTTGGACATATCATGTATAACGATAGCATATCGACTCATTCGTTAAACATCTAATGTACAACGATAGCAAAGAATCATCGCGAAGAGGAAGATCAAGAAGGAAATAATTCATCAGAGATTATGACTGATTTTGTATGTGTTATCTATGTTAACTAGTCAATTATGTAATTAATTAAGTAGTACTTATCATGTTCTAGTTACTTATGGGTGATTTCTAAGTAGTTTTGCTACCTTTGATATGACTATCATCGTTGGACATCTAATCTATAACGATAACATATCGACTCATCCGTTGGACATCTAATGTACAACGATAACATATCGATTCATCCGTCGAACATCTAATGTACAACGATAACATATCGACTCATCCGTTGGACATCTAATGTAACACGATAACATATCGACTCATTCGTTGGACATCCAATGTACAACGATAGCATATCAACTCATCCGTTGGACATCTAATGTACAACGATAACATATCGACTCATCCGTTAAACATCTAATGTACAACGATAACAGTTACAAACACAATACAAAACGGTTTGTTAATGTAAACAGGGGTTTAAGGTATGAGAAAAATAACATGGATGCTATATTTACCAAAATGTAGTAGCTTACGATAAAAAACTGAGCAGAATTTGCTTTGATTGAAGGAATTGATTAGAGACCAAGGCTCAGTGTTTTTGTTTGTGCTCCAAAAACACTGACAATTGAGTCGATGAAAATTTTAGGTGTTCGATCAGTGTTGTTGAGGCATGTGCGTGTGAGATACGCACATACTTAAAAAAATAATTATAATAAATAATAACTATATATTTTATAAATAATAATTATTTATTTTATAAAAAAATTATTATATATTTTATAAAATATATAATTTTTGTTTAAAATTATTATTTATATAAATTTTATTTATATAAAAACATAATTATATAAATATTTTTTTAAATATTAATTATTAAAAACTGAAAAAAAAAATTGATAAAAACTTTCCCGGGCGACGTCGCCCTGGAAAGTTTTTATCAATTTTTTTCAGTTTTTAATATATTTAAAAACTGAATAATTTTTAATAAAACCTTTCCCGGGCCACATGTCGCCTGGGAAAGATTTATCAACTTTTTTTAAGTTTTTAATATATTTAAAAACTGAATAATTTTTAATAAAACCTTTCTCGAGCGACATGTCGCCCAGGAAAGGTTTTTAATATTTGCTAAAAACGCCCTCCAAAATTTTCGTTATGGCGCCATTTAGCGCTAAACGACAAATCTCTTGTTTTCCCAGGCGACATTTCGCCCGGGAAAGGCGCTTGGGATTTATCTGGTACCAAAAAGCATATCTATGTTTACAGGAGGTTAAAACAAAACGTAAAACATACCAAAAAACACCTCTTTGGCGATTTTAACAGCACCACCACCACCTCTCACCCACCACCACCACCACCACCACCTCCACCACCACCAATCACCACAGAACCCACCACCACTTACCACCGCCACTCACACGAGCACACGAGCATAATACCGCCACCACCTCCTCCTCCTCTAAGCCAGAATTCTTTTCTAAACCCTCTAAATGATAATTCTTCTTCTTTTTGTAAGTCTCTAATTGTTGGTGATGTTTGATTTTCTTTTTTGTTAAACACGTATGCTTTTTTTAATTTGGTTTAATTATAATAAGGATTGGTTAAAAAAATTTAATAAGCTATTATAATAAGTTGTTAATTATAAATTGTGTTAATTTTTTTTAGCCGTGGACAGTTAAGCCGAGCTGAGAGCCGAGAACGAGCCAAGGGCGAGAACGAGCCAAGTCGACAGCC
>BQNB010051452.1:27145-37556 GCA_026074375.1 Tanacetum coccineum | reverse complement strand
TGCAACACTTGTCCCAAGATGAATAGAGCACCTGGTTAAGCAGGGAATCAGTTGGCATTGAAGGCCAACCGTAACAACCGTAACAATGGTAATCAAGTGAGAGGAAGAGCTTTCAATGTGAATGTGAATGCAATGGAGGCTTTTCAGGATCCTAACGTTGTGACAGGTACGTTCTCTTTGAACGATCACTTTGTTACAGTACTTTTTGATTCTAGAGCTGATTTTAGTTTCATATCTACTAAATTTACGCCCTTACTTAATGTGAGACCTAGTATTGCGAACCCTGGTTATGTGATAGAAGTAGCAGATGGTAAGAAAGTAGAAGTTGATAGCATTTTCCATGACTGCAAACTAGAACTAGGCAGTTCCCTGTTTAGTATAAATTTGATACCTTTAAGTCATGGAAGTTTCGATGTGATTGTGGGGATGGATTGGTTGTCCCAACATAAGGCTGTGATAGTATGTCACGAGAAGGTGGTAGAAATACCAGTGGAGGATGGTAGGACCTTTAGAGTTCATGGGGAACGAACTGTAGGAATCGCCAAAGCATTAAAAAGCGCGAAGGAGGATGAACCAAAGTTGGATGATATATCCGTAGTACGCGATTTTGAAGATGTGTTTCCGGAAGATTTGGCGGGGCTACCCCCACAATGACAAGTTGAGTTTCGTATAGATTTAGTTCCTGGAGCGACGCCAATTGCAAAGTCTCCATATTGTCTAGCGCCCTTAGAGATGCAAGAATTGTCTGGGCAGCTTTAAGAGTTGCAAGACAAGGGTTTCATACGACCAAGTCATTCTCCGTAGGGAGCACCAGTGTTATTCGTCAAGAAAAAGGATGGCTCGCTTCGTATGTGTATTGATTATAGGGAATTGAACAAGTTGACGGTTAAGAATCGCTATCCTCTTCCAAGGATTGATGATTTATTTGACCCACTACAAGGATCACATTATTTCTCTAAGATAGACCTTCGGTCAGGTTATCACCAACTACGCGTGCATGAGGACGACATTCCAAAGACTGCGTTCCGAATGAGATACAGACATTTTGAGTTTACGGTTATGCCTTTTGGGCTAACCAATGCGCCTGCAGTTTTTATGGATTTGATGAATCGGATTTGCAAACCATATTTAGATAAGTTTGTTATCGTGTTTATTGATGACATCTTGATCTACTCGGATACAAAGGAGGACTACGAGGTTCATTTGGGTTTGGTGCTGGAATTGTTGAGGAAGGAGAAGTTGTATGCCAAATTCTCTAAGTGTGAGTTCTGGTTGCAGTAGGTGCACTTTCTTGGTCACGTTGTTAACCAGAATGGTATACATGTGGACCCAAGAAAAATAGAAGCAGTAAAGAATTGGAAGACCCCTACGCCACCTTCTGAGATTCGATCATTTTTGGGGTTAGCCGGTTACTACCGACAGTTTATTGCAAATTTCTCCAAGATCGCTAAACCTCTTACCTCGTTAACTCAGAAGAATCAGAAGTATGTGTGGGGCATGGAGCAGGAAGAGGATTTTCAAACCTTAAAGAACAATTTGTGTGATGCACCAATTTTGACGTTACCTGATGGAGTTGAAGATTATGTAGTTTATTGTGATGCATCGAACCAAGGATTAGGTTGTGTACTCATGCAAAGGGGCAAAGTGATTGCTTATGCATCAAGACAGCTAAAATCCATGAGAAGAACTATACGACGCACGACTTAGAATTTGGAGCGGTTTTGTTTGCTCTTAAGACTTGGAGGCATTATTTGTATGGTACAAAGAGTGTTATCTATACGGATCATAAAAGTCTTCAACACATTTTTGATTAGAAAGAGCTGAATATGCGTCAGAGGTAGTGGATCGAGTTGTTTAGTGACTACGAGTGTGAGATTCGCTACCATCCTAGTAAGGCGAACGTTGTGGCTGATGCGTTAAGTAGGAAGGAGCGGCTGAAACCAAGACGTATAAGGGCAATGGCTATGACTATTCAGACTGGAGTGAAATAGAAGATTCAGGCAGCACAGAGTGAGGCGTTTAAGCAGGATAATATACTTGCAGAAAGCTTGTATGGTTTAGATCAGCAGATGGAAAAGAAGGAGGGCGAGAGTCTGTATTTCATAGACCGTATATGGGTTCCATTAGTTGGAGGAGTGAGAACGGTGATCATGGATGAAGCCCACAAGTCTAAGTACTCTATGCATCTGGGAGTGGATAAGATGTACCATGATCTTCGAGATATGTACTGGTGGCCGAGAATGAAGAGAGATATTGCTACATATGTTAGTAAGTATCTGTGTAACACTCTCATTTCAGCGTCATGTCAGCGGAAGGGTCAAATGGTGTTACGTCATAGCACAATAACTCAAATCATAGAAAACGACTCAAAAAGAGACGTTTTAAGAAAATTTCATCCATTCGAATAATAAAAGTTTATCAATCCACGGTCCCAAATATTTTCACAGCATCTTTCTAATGTTTTACAAAATGTTTTCCGAATGAAATAATTATTAGCGGGCCTTCATATCCTCATCAATCCGATTTACCTTCACAGTACCTGAGATAAACTTGCTAAACGTCAAACAATAATGTTGAGTGAATTCATAGAGTTTATATATATATAAACAATAAAAATTTTCCGAACACAAGTATCATTTTCAAAAGATTATCGGGATATAACGATGTGGATCAGACAACGTTATAGGGGGATTATTATAAGCCTCATGAATCGAACCTTACCATATATTCAATATAATGCCACTATACACCCTCGCTATGAGTGTATCTTATTCTCTATACAATGCATCCGTGGTGTCATTTTCCGACACAAGACGATAGCTAGTCGTCACGGATCGGAGGTGGTAATCTCCAAATAGTACTATTTCATGTATAAGCGTATGCCATTTCCCGGCAATTAACAATTCATGTTATTTCTGGGGACTTTTTATTTAGCGAGGTTAAAGCTAACTTATATAATTAAGGTACTAGGCATTACATTCGGGTTCCATTGTTGTTTCTATTTTAAAAACAAGCATGTTATCTCCCTCGCGGGTTTATAAAACAATTTAAATAAAATGCGAGGATATGAACTCATGGTAAGAACAAGTAAATCAGAAAGATTATGAGTCTTGAGCGAGCGGGAAGTACTCCTAAGCACCTCCTTATAAAAGACGTGACTGCCAATTGCAGTACGTATGAAAGTGGACAATACGATAGAAATTATACATGTGATCATGGAGATGTGTTTCCGAGATAAGTTATGGCATTTCACTAGACTTTCCCAAGTATTTTTTAATCCCAAATTGAAATGTGACAGGGCTTTAGTCATAATGAACATCTATCCATGTTTCGGCTTTAATTTTTCTTTTTTCTCGGTGTTATCTCATACGTTTTACAATTTTTAGGTCTTTGACGTAATAACTAGGTTTATGAATTTTAACCTTAACTTTATGGACTCATATCTCTAGATCACAAATGTTCTATAGGTGATGGCTTTTCCTCTGGAAGATATTTGAGGCTCGTTTCAAGAAATGCATGTCTCACAATTACATTTAGTTTCGTTATTTTGTGTAACAATGACCATTTATCCCACTGGGTGGCAAAAACAGAATAGTTAGTGCAAAAATTTATTACCCTTTACTGAAATGGCCATTATCCCAAATCATGATAGCAATAAAGGTGAGGTCAAAGTTTTTGTTTCTTTTTGATGTCTACTACTGTACAGATAAAAAGATCTATATTTAATGGCAAAAATTAGTGTTTAACTCGTTATCTCTAAACACAATGTCCTTATTTGTCCTATTTTCGTATTTATGTACAATATCCCCCTCATCCGGAGGAGTTGGTTGAGCATCCAACTATCTCATATAGCTGAGACATATATCTAACTAACTATGAATTTTAATCACAGACCCCAAGCTAAATTTTTAGAGCTATGATACGTTTTAGCTACTGTTTTCAAAACAGTCCAATATTTCAACTCCAAAACCTTTTTAAACATCATTTTAATTATCTAAGACCTAGCCCAATGCCATAACTAATCCAAAACACCCTCAAGATCATTATCATATATATATTTACAGAACTTAAACATCCATTTTTGGATTAAAATTAAAGAAAACAAGAAATAAAAATAGTAGAACGAATAAAAGAAAGATTAGGCTTACAAAAATGAAGATTAGACTAGTGAATCAAACAAGAACACCCTTTCTTGTGTTGGCTGAATTCGAACCAAAGAAACCCAAGATTACTAAGCTTCTAAACCTTCTAAATATCACCAAGAATCTTCCCAAGAAAACCCCAATCAAAAGCTTCAAGAAAACCTAAGAAAACAAGCCCCAAACACCTTTAAATCTTCATGAAATTGTATCAAACTTTGCAAGAGGCTTTAGGATGTTGTTAAGAGGATAAAAATGAGATGAACAATTTAGTATGATGATGGTGGTGGTGGTATTGATTTCGGCAGAAAATGGAGGCCAAAAGGAAGAGAGATTTTGAAATCTTGTGAAGTGAAAAGGTTTTTGCATGTGTTGGAAAAATAGAATGTGATAATGAGTTTATAGAAAAGAGAAGTATGGTTGAGTGTGGGAATGGTGTGGCCGGCCATAGGCCTTGGTTTGTGGAATGTATATAATTTTTTTTTGATTTTTAGTTATAAGTTTAATTAAAGTATAATGTAAAGTAATTTAAGAAAAGGTAAAGTTTTAAGGTAAAAACGCGAGTTTTAGCAAGAATTTTCGTAAACGCGAAACATAACGGAAAAATGAAAATGATGAAGATTATAATCATCGATGCTTAACGTAGGATTCGCCGATTCTTTGTAAACGTCGCGTAAATTACAATCGTAAACCCTAATTTCTTCCGGTTAATAGTGAGTTCACATCTCAACATAAAAATGAAAATTATATTTAATACTCGAGAATAAAATAACGACCTGAATTTGACGGATTGTCACAGCATTTCCCCCTAAAAAGGGATCTTCGTCCCTGAAGATCAATTCATTTTCTTGCCCTTTTCTTGTTAAAGTCAAAAAGATGTGGGTACTTCTTCCACATTTGGTCTTCTCTTTCCCAAGTGTATTCCGGTCCACGCCTTGAGTTCCATCGAACTTTAACTATCGGGATTCGACTTTGCTTGAGTTGTTTCTCCTCTTTATCCACAATTTCAATTGGTTCTTCAATGAAATGTAATTTCTCGTCGATCCTTACTTCGTCAAATGGAATGATAAGGTCTTCATCTGATAGACACTTCTTTAAGTTCGAGACATGGAATGTATTGTGTATTCCTTGAAGTTCTCGGGGTAATTCCAGTTTATATGCCACCGGACCTATTCTTGATAAAATCTTGAATGGTCCAATATAACGGGGATTTAATTTCCCACGTTTTCCAAATCGAACAACACCTTTCCACGGTGATACTTTCAGCATAACTTTGTCACCCACTTCGAACTCCAAAGGTTTATGTCTTACATCTGCATAACTTTTCTGTCTACTACGAGCAGCTAATAATTGGTTCTTGATTTGCACAATCATCTCTGTCATTTCACGAATCATTTCTGGTCCCGTGAGTTAGGCATCTCCAACTTTACTCCAACATACAGGCGATCTACATTTCCTTCCGTATAGAGCTTCGAAAGGTGCTGCTTTAATACTAGTGTGATAACTATTATTGTATGAAAATTCAGCCAAAGGTAAGTGCTTATCCCAGCCACTACCAAAGTCCATCACGCGAACACGCAACATGTCTTCCAATGTTTGTATCGTCCTTTCACTCTGACCATCAGTTTCAGGATGGTAAGCAGTGCTCATATCCAAATTTGTCCCCAAAGATTTTTGAAGAGATCTCCAAAACCTTGACGCAAAACGAGGGTCTCTGTCTGAAATAATCGACACAGGCACCCTGTGCCTACAAACAATTTCCTTCAAATACAATCTAGTGAGCTTCTCCATTTTATACTTCTCATTCATCGGAATAAAGTAAGCAGATTTAGTTAATCTGTCAACAATGACCCAAATTAAATCATATCCAGATGGTGTATCTGGATAGCTTTATAATGAAATCCATTGTAATTTCGCTCCCCATTTCAAAACAGGATTTCCAGTTGCTGAAGTATTCTTGACGGATTTTGGTGTGGTTCAGCCTTGAATTTAGCACATGTCGGCACTTACTAAATATGTTGCAATGTCAGCTTTCTTTTTCGGCCCCAGTATAAACTTCTTTCATATTATGGCATTTTTATCCGACCCAAGATGAATGGAACTATTTTGATTTATGAGATTTTATAAAACATGATGAGATCCCCTCAATCCTCGAATATGGGTTTCCATACTCGTCCTTTCAGACATTTCGTTACCATCAGAATCTAACTTCAAATGGCTCCCCTTAGCCACGGAAATCCTTCGGCACCAATTTTTTCCGCCTTGCAGCTGTCCTACTTGTGCTTTTCGAATTTGTTCGGGTAAATTGTATTGTACCGTCACACTACGCACCGCAACTCGAATCGGTTCTTTTACTTCCTGCTCAACGCATCAGCGGCACATTAGCTTTCCCGGGTGAATACGAATAACACAATAGTAATCACTCTGTAGTTCAATCCATCTACGCTTTTGCCTCATATTTAGCCTTCTTTATGATCTAAAATATATTGTAGGCTTTTTTGATCGGGTATTAACAGTACATTTTTGTTGCAGTAAAATAATGTCTCCTCAGTCGGAAGAGATAAAAACCACGCTTCCATTTCCAAAGTCATGGGTCGTATATTTTCTTACATTCTTTCTTAGTTGCACTTGAGGCGTAGCATTCTACCCTTTTCTTCGCTGCAATCAAAACTGCTCTATACCTTTAAGGGATGCATCGCAATACACAATCAATGTCTTCGACTTCCTTTTGGGGTTAGTGATAATATTGGCGCCTACACAATTTCAGCATTAATGTTTTGAAATGCCTTCTTCTTCGTATCGCCCCACACATACGGCTTTTTTTTTCTGAAGGTGAGTTTAGTTATGGTTGGGATTTAGAGAAAACTCTTAAATAAACCTTCGATAATTGGATTGACAAACCCAAAAATTGTTCGCACTTCCGTGGTTGTAGTTGGTCTGCCCAATTTTTAAATGGCTTCGTCTTCGCAAGATCAACTGTACTCCAATACTATCATTCACAGGCAAGGAATTTGCACGGAATCAGCCTACCTATCACAGTTCGAAAACTCTAGCATACACTTTTCGCTCCTTAGCAAATTCAAGATAGTCTTCATATGTTTACCAGTTCTTCTTTTATTTCTCTGAATAAATCAGATATTGTCAATCAATGAATACAACACGAACTTATCAAGACTTACGGTGCACACACGTATCATTCCAAATCCATGAATACTTCTGTGCATTAGTCATCCAAAAGGCAATTACTTGTAACTGATAATGTTCCATAACGAGTTCTAAAACGCTTCTAATTTCGAATGTCTTCCTGCGGATACACGATTTAGTTGATTGATACAGATCGGTAAATCAATCTTCGAATAAACACTAGAACCTTGCAGCTGATCAAATAAGTCATCAATCCTCGGTAATGGATATCGATTCTTGATCGTCAACTTGTTCAATTCTCGGTAATCAATGCACATTCGGAATGATCCATCCTTCTTCTTCACGAACAAGACTGGAGCTCCCCACGGCGATGAGCTCGGTCGAATAAAACCTTTCTCCGACAACTCTTGCAGTTGCTTAGACAACTCCTTCATTTCGGATGGTGCTAAACGATATGGCGCACGCGCCACAGGTGCAGCACCGGGTAATATGATAATACGAATTCAACTTGCCTGTGGTGGCGGACAAGGAAGTAAGTCCAGGTTAATTCATCGGGATTATACCTCGGGAAATCTCGGATAACTTAGAACGTATTCTATCGCGTCTCCTTTAATTCTTGTTCAGTTACTTAAGATAAGAATAGCTCCACAACCCTTCTGATATTCCTTTCGAGCCTTAATGCAAAGAAACAATCTGCAATCGGGAATTCTTTTCTATTGCCTTTCGATAAAACCAGCGTACTTAACCTTCAAAGGGTATTTCTAACCTTTTATCTTCCACATAAAATAGCGGCATCATATCGTGACAACCAAATCATCCCATTTAATGATATCAAATCTTCTAGTTTATTACCATTAAAATCGATTGTAAGAAGAACGGTTTAAAAGCTTAAGTGTATACACCTATTAACACATTTTTGGGTACTTTCTTACTATTCCATCGGCCAATTCAACTTTATAGCAAATATCTAACTCAACCGGTTTAATATCAATAAGGGTACTAAAATTTTTAGACATAAAACTTTTATCGGCACCCGAATCAAATAAAGCAGTAGCATATCGATTGTAACACCCCCAAATTGGGTCGCAGCGGAATAAGGGTCCGGGGCGTGTGTTTACTTCTCGATCAATAACGCAAGTAAGATAATATAAGAACGGACCAAAATGTCGTTTTTTAAAACTGATACATTGGATTTAATAAGTATGTGTTACAAAAATCCCGAAGCTTTCTTGTTTACTAGTTATTATTACAAGTTTCCAGCCCATAACAGATTTTACAAAAATGTAATGCGGGGACTAATTCTTTAATGCATGACTTCAAAAATAACCACCCAATGTTTCCTTCGCACTCGTGCTTAATGGACCTCTGAAAAAAATTGCATTTAAAACGTCAACCTAAAGTTGGTTGGGAATTTCAGGAGTCGCTATCAGTAAATTGTTTATGCAAGCGACAGCAAGACTTTCCCCGTGATAATGCAACAAATGCAGACATCACAAAATGTAATTACGTTTTCCTAAGCTCATGACACAAAGCTCGACATAAATGAATAACAATATATAAAATATTTGCCTACATTGATCGTGAATGATGTTCAACCGATAACTTCCAAAATCCTGAAATGATATACAATTAGTTTCCAGTGATAGTAGTCACGAACGGGGAGGTCAATCCCAAATAGTCTATCTATAATCATTCGCGCTCACATTCCAGTAATTGTAGTTCATGATTCATGGGCATAGTGGTGTTATCGCTACTCTAGGCAAAACGTTAATCATGATAATAATCGTACACTTGCGTCCATTTAGTTAAAACAGCATAGATTTCTCACCACAAAAAACTTGTTATATTAATAATTGTAAACTTGGGGCTATGAACTCAGCTTGAGTGAGTAAAGTGATAATAAAAATATACCCAAATAAAAAGGCGTCACGCTAACGCCGAATGCAACCTAGTTAATATAGGTCGAATCAGTAGTCAAGTACGTTGTCTAACAACACATATCATATATAATCCTATATAGTTATCATCGTATACGTTTCGGGCCTATCATACCATATATAATCCTATATAGTTATCATCGTACTATCGTTCGGGCTATCATAATTAAGAGGTCATGACATGACGTACGAGGAGTTAGGACACTTTAAATCGTAAATCCAACAACTCGTCAATACGCCATCCGAAGAAGCCTCATTATGAAATTCCCTAGTAATATAGCACTTTGATAACTAATAACATATATATTCTATATAGCTATATCACCATCTAATCGTTTAAGTGAAATCGTATTTATAAAGTAAAAACGTTTATAATTACGCCTTTAGCAAAAATGACATAACTTTGTCGTTTTAAGTCCGTTTCTCGCGTTTCTTACGCCCACGCTTTCGTATTAAGACGAGTGATCATAAAATCACATTTTTAGGTTTTTGAGATTCTGTGATGAATAGTGTTTTTACTGTTCATAACAGCTATAAAATCGTTTTTATACTTTTAATTAACGTAAAACCCGTTTTAGTCGTATCTTATTCGTTATAGCTCCGTTTTTAGCGATTCTTTCGAACACGTTCTCGTAATTGAAAGTTTTATCATATTATTGATGTTTTAAAAGTATAACTTTCTGTGATGAATAGTAACTTTTATAAAAATAGTTTTATAAAGTATTTATCGTCGTAAAATCGTAACTAGCGTATCTTCTTCGTTATAAATCGGTTTTTCGAGTTTCTTATCATTTTGGAATCGTCATGAGGCGTATTATTTTATAAAAATGATAACCCCACTATTTGGATTTCGAATCCAAACCGCCCTTTATGTACCTTATTTATACTTAATTATATATACTTTATATATATACTTTTCCATTACATATATTACCACAAATCCTTTATAAATTATAATATACTTATGTCATATATATTATATAGTGTAAGATCCATAAATTTTTCCATTAGTCTAAGATCACAAGTTAAAATCTTCACATAAAATCATAAATTTTCTTAATTAACTTTTAATTACTAGTTTACACTTAAACATTTTCCACTTAAACTAACATGTCAACATACTTATAATTTCATTATTCCATGATATTACTAATTACATATCATATGAAAAAGTGTACAAAATCATAATCA
>BQNB010051452.1:10535-26581 GCA_026074375.1 Tanacetum coccineum | reverse complement strand
CATCTTTTTGATCCACCTGGTTAAACTGACAACGCCTTCAGTCCCTTTGAAGTTCAAAGGTTGGCATCTCATGAAGTCAACATAGAAACAAGCGCGTGCAGTTTGCACATTCCTTATGTTATCCCTGTGCGAACTGTGGCTTCCATCTCCATTGGTGGAGTTTCGCAGAAGAGCTTGATTAATCATAGCTTGAACGGATTCAAGAGTCATGTTGTTTGGGTTGGTGTTGTTAGGTAAGGTATTCGGTCCTCGTCTTGTCACATGTACCATGATTTGTCTAAATCACAAGAGACAAAACGTGAGGTCATAATCATGACGAGATATACAATAATTTACATATGAGACAACAACACAAAAGAGGTATATAGTACAACATAACACATCTATTTCATTTATAACTTGGAAAATTTTACATGAAATAGTTTTTAGTACACAAAATACAATACAAAAGATCTAAGGCTATGCTAGCAGGGAAAACCCCTAATACTTAACATGCCTGAACAACAGCCTATCAAAATAAAATGACATAGACCACTAAATATAACTATCAGCATCCCTAGAAGCATCCTGGTGATATGGAACTCTAGCATCTGGGGCTGGCTGTCTAGCTCTCCTCCGCTGCTCTCGCAGTGCTAACAACTCGGCCTGTATGTCACCTATTTCTCGCCTCTTGTCTTTCATCACACGGAGAGTCTCTATCATATGTGCTTGATGCCTACGATCAGTCTCTTGAAGCTCTGCCATCTCAGCTTGTTGCATCTAGGAGCGAGTCTTATGTACCTGGTGTTGTGTCTGAATAAGAGTACCCTACAACTATAGCTGTGTCTGATGTGCATGGAGCTAGGTGCATATACCTGCTCACGGTGTGTCTGAAGGTCATAATGGACCGCCTGACTCAATCCTATCGCATGAGCCTATGCCTCTCGGGAAGCATAGGCCTCCTCCTCCACAATGAGTACCGTCTCCTAGAGAGTCATCCTATCCCCCATAAGTAAGTTGACCCGCTGCAAGTCCATAGTGACTCGCTGTGATATGCGAGTCCTACTATCCTGAGCATCCTCTAATAGAGCATATAAGTCCTGCGTATCATGCTCATGGAGCTCAGCAAGCTCTGTAACCCTAGTATTGACCTCTCCCACGGTCATAGGTGCTATCTCAGAAACTACCTCTTCCGGATCCACCCAAGTATCCCTAATACCATACCCAACCTCTCTACTCCCTCGTCATCTCTTTTCAGCATCTAAGGTGCTGACAAACCTATAGTCTACCCCTTGACCTCTGGTAGGTCTAGTAGTAAAACTCTCCCCGACCTCATACTTGGAGCCTAGAGCAAACAAGCACAACCTCTTGTGAGGTGGCTGCTCAGACTCAGGAACATCATCCCTACGGTCAACAGGTGGTGGTATGTATAAAGATAGTGGTAGTGGTGGTAGTGGAGGTGATGGTAATGCGGCAATAACCACATCAACAAGGGACTGGGTGGAGGCTATCCTGAGTGTCAGGATTTAGGTTGGACACCCAGATAATGGTAGTAATGGTGATGGCACAGGTGGTGGTGATGAATGTGCAGGTGGGGCCATGCTCCTAACAAGGCGCTCCCCTGCAGAGGGTGGTGATAGTGAGATAGGTGGTGATGGTGATGGAGTAGTCATGGCCAGAAGTCTCTCAACCTCTGCCTCTGGTGGAAGGGATATGGAAGTCTGAGGCCGGACGGTAATCCTAGCCCCAATAGTAATGTCAGTGGAGGGTGGTGGTATAACAGGCTTTGTTCCCTCAGGTGGGAAAACAGGCTCATCAACAGGTACAACAATAGCAGAGTCGGCCGGAGCTAAGTGCTCCTCCTCCTCTTATTCCTCCTCGTCCTCATCATCCTCTCATCACACTCAACGGCATCCCCATGATGAATTGCCATATCTTCATCTCCATCATCTTCCCCGTCATTGGATAGTCGACGGACCATCCTCTATCTCATCATCCTCGTACTCCTCTGGATCCTCCTCGGGATCCGACTTAGTAACATATCAAGGTGACTTAGCAGTAGGTAAATCAACAGGAGGTAATGGCTGCTCCTCAGTTGGAAACTCATGCTCATCCTCTAAAGGTATATACTCAGGGTATATAGGCTTTGGAACACAGTCAGGATCATGTGCCTGTACGAACATAAGCTCACGCTCATCCTCGTCTTGAGGAACTGGCGGTGTCTGTGCGATTCTGGCTGGTATGTAATCCGGTGATGGTAGGGCTACCGGATGCATCGGGAGTCCATCGTATCCTAATACGATGACTCCCGTGGAGGTGTCCTCAAATATCTCCTCATCATCGGCTCCCTAGAAGGCTCTGCCGGGCTCAGAGTTAGTGTAAAAGAAGTGTAGGTAACCGCAGATGTCGCAGAAGACATGATTACTGCAAAAGTAAATAATATACCTATTATAAGTATTACTTTTGGAAAGAACTCGGTTATGATATGTCTATAAGCTTTAATTATAAGAGTCTTATAGTAATATACTTAGTATATTTTATATACGCATATATCAATCATGTAAGCACTTAGTACCCTACTAATGTTAAAATAGTGTGTATCATGTAAGCATATATGTGCTAGATGTAAACAAGTAATGCATGTATGTCCCTCACAAATCCCATTTGTGAAAACAGTGTTTGAAAATGGTTATAGTCCAGACAAAACTTTTGACCTGGTTCTCTATAACCTTGGCTCTAATACCAATCTGTAACACCCCCAAATCTGGGTAGCAGCGGAATGTTGAATATCCGAGGGCGTTACTTCATAGATCAATAGCACAAGATACGAGAACGACCACTAACGTGTCATTTTTAAAAAGATACATTGGATTAACAAAATACTTGTTCATTACATAAGCTCATGGCTTTAAATTGTTTGGTTTCGGTGTGATAAGTATAGTATATATCTCTATAGTGCAAATTTTCACCAACCAAGATACCGTAAGTAATTAATCACTTAGGAAAGTAATTAATACACGGGTCGTAAATTCCTCGAAGAAGTCGTGAATTGAGATTTGGGAATAATTCGGATTCGAGTTAAGAATGGGTAAAGGATTTTTGAATTTTGAATTATACTACGAATATAATAGAACAATTAAACTATAGAAACGATTAAAGAAACTAAAATCAATTAACTAGCACGGAAAATTAACAAATGTGAATTAAAAACGTGAGCTAAAACGAGAATGTAAAATCTAAGGCACTACTTTTAACAAATTTTATACCTAAAAATCACAAATTTAAAAAGAAAATTTTAGGAAAAAGAATTAGAATTTTTTAACTATTTTTGTATTTTTTATGAATTTCTAAAGAAAAATGAATTACTAAAAATAAACTTTTTCTAAAAATTAACACTAAAATTCTACTTTTATTTTTCAAAAATACTAGATTTAAAAAGAAAATTATCTCAAAAAGAATTAAAAATTTTCAACTATTTTTCTATTTTCTATGATTTATTTAAGAAAAAGAAATTACTAAAAATCTATTTTAATTCCTAGAAAATACAAATTTAATTGGAAAAATAAAGAAAAATGCTTTTTATCTACTAAAAAGGTGCAGAAATTTAATGGAACAAAAATGCCCAAATTTTATAAACTAATTGAACCCTAATTTTGCCAATTAAAAACTAAACCCTAATTTTATTAAACTAAAATTTAAAAATATTAAAACTATTTTATTAAAATGAAAAGACAGGGTAGAAATTGTAAAAGACTAAAGTAAAGGGTAGGCGGGGTAACTTTCTAAATTTTACACTACAGTTAAAACGGGTAACCCTTATCTATTTAGAAAATACCAAACAGACCCTACGACTTGGCTTATTTTGAGCTTATTAAAAATGAAAATAAGCAAAAACTTAAAACTACAAAGTTGGATGAGCTTATAGACTACAACTTTAACAAAAGCACCTTTGACTTTTAACAACAGAATAAGCTAGAAAATAAGCAATTCAAACTGTGTTACAGAAACTTAGGTTTTGCTAACTATTTTAAACTTTGGCTTATTACTAGCTTATTTCTAGATGAAAATGAAAACCAAAAGTTGCTATGAAAGGCTTAAGATCGCGTATACTAAGGATGTCTAGCAAGAATAAGCTAAAGGTATACAAGGATTAATGAGAAAATTTACTATTAAAAAGTTGCAAGTCAGGTTTAAACTGAAATTAAGCTAATCCTTATAAGCTAACTAGCTTATTTCTAATTCCTAGAAACTAAATCTTTGGAAATAAGCTCTATTATGAATATTGAATAAACCTAGGTATAAGGATTTTGATAAAAACAATTAAAACTTAGAAAACAAAGAAGATAATGCTGAAAATCTAAGCTATAGTTAAAGCTACTTTTGTAGGAAAATTTAAGCTAGTTAAAAAGCTTAAAAATGAAACCTAAATGATGACTTTTTAAGAACTAATGGAATACTATGAAAATGCTTTAAAACTAATTTCTAACTTCTACTCACAAGAATTAAAAACTAACTAAAAAATTGGTAGACAACAGCAGTATTAACTAGCTAATACTGCTGATATACTGATTTACTTGGTAAGTTCTTTAAGTGCAGACCTAAATCATAAGGGAAAAAAAACTCTTAAACTCACTATCTAAATGTATATAATCCTATATTAACAAGTATTAATCCCTAGAATGCTAAACATCACTAAACTCTAAAATCACTCAAACTCTTAAACTGCCCTGGTGCTAAGTTCAACTTTTTGAACTTTAAATCTTGACAATCTACAAACTAACTTTCAAAACTTGTTTAAAACTTGTTAATATGGCTTAACACAACTGTCCTATGTGAATTTACCAACTAACCTTGACTTTAACAGTCAATTTCACCTCAATCCAAACACTCCTTAAGAAATTCTGTCTAAACTAAATTGTACTTAAAATCTATTTTAAAAGCTCAAATGCTAAAACCTTATAGCTACTCTTACTTTAACCAAACTAAATGAGCTATCTAATCACTAAAAGTCCTAGCTTATGTAGAAAAATAAGCTAGTTTATTAGCTAGCTTTTTAGACTAATATGACAGAATCTAAAGGAAATGACAGCTTAATGATTCTTAGCTAAAAATATTTGAATATCTAAACTTATCTAAACAATTTTGAAAAAGATTAAGCACACAAAAAGTCAAGGCAATAAGCTAATGAATTAAGCTAAATTTATGCTAAAATCAAAAACATGAGACTAAACCTGTGAACTTGTAGTCTCTGACCTTAGGTCACTCTTTCTGAGTGAGTGACCTTAAAACACAATCCTATATGGCTCCTAGCCTCTAAACCTTTAAGCTTTAAGCTCAATAAGCTATTTTGAGCTTATTACTCCATAATGCTTCAAAATTTATTCAAACTAAATTCAAATGACCATATTTGTGAAAAATACTAGACAACTTCAGTAGTAAAGAGCTTTTAGTAATTTTAGAACAGTTTAGAACAAGAGAAATCAAAATAAGCTAAATTGAGCTTATTTGACCAAAGTTTGACTTTATTTGACTTTTTTGAAAAGCTTTGACTTGTGTAAAGTAAAATGAGGAAAGCTTATGAAAGCTTGTAAGAGTAACTAGAAAACTTAACAAAGCTTATAGAACAGTATTGAAGAAAATTGAGAGCTTAAACTGAAAATAAGCTTGATATTAAAAGAGTAACGTTTACAAAAGTTCTAAAAAGAAAATTACAACTGAAAATTAACACGACTAACTCACTATCTTTGAATGCTTGAGCTTCTATTTATAGAGAGAGATGATGAGAGAATGAAAGCTTGACTCATTTCTAGCCCTTGGATCTTAATCGTTTGAATGTAAGCCGTTGATCTCGATCGATGAGGTGTTCGGGCCAATAGGCTGTTGACACGTGTGAGAAATGATGTGGCAATGAGTTAATACGAGGTGGTGTGAGGTGAGGAGGAACGGGGAAGTGATTCAGGGTGGTTTGGGTTTGTTGCGAATTTGGGCGGGAAAAGCAGTTGGAAGGTGGTTAGGAGGAAACGCACCCGCGCTTAGTTTGAATCTTTGGCTTAATTACACAACAGGCCCTTGTGTTTCATTTTCCTTAGTTGTAGTGTTAAAAGAACTTTCAGATTTGACAATAATGGCCCTTATAGTTTTAGTGAACATGAAATGGGTTTGATATTGGGCTTATGTTTGGACTTATGGTATCCGGGTATGGAAAGAATTGGCCCAAGGGCATTTTAGTCATTTCCCATCACATTCCAAGGGTATAATTGTCATTTCCTTGAAGGGTAAGAATGTCTTTTCATAATGTAAACCCTTTTTGACTTTTTCTTGGCCTTTGACTTTTCTTTGGTGTCGGGCTTGATCCGGCTTTGATTGATTTGGCTTTCATTCTTCACTCTTGTCTTGTCTTTTCATTTCTTGTCGGTTTTTGATCGTTTTTTCTCACTTTTGTCTTTGTCATATCAAATCCTGCACAATAGACACAAAAGCACACAAATTTCTATCCTTTTGGCATTATTTGGCTTTTATTTGGCAAAATCCCGGGTATTTGTTATGTACACTACTTTACATTATCATTGTTCGACAATTAAGCTAGATTTCGGTTTTATAAACAATGTTCCCAAAATGTAATACGCCCAAACTTTAGTACTGAATCTTTCCTAGTGTCACCCCCTATGTATCGAGCACCCGTGCCATATGACCTGAGAATACATGCTTAAAATATCCAAAATAAAGTTGGTGTTTTTCATAGGTTTATGTAATATAAAAGTAGGACCGCAAGGATTTTCCAAGTGTATGATTAAGAACAATGCAAAAAATAATAAAAAAGTAATTACGTTTTCTTTTTTTTTTTTTATATTTACTTTGCTCATACATGAAGATCGACTTGTATGATGCTATTAAATTGACTATATGCTCCATGAATTGATGTTTAACCCGAAACATCCAAATCCGACTTGTTATAACCGTTTGTTCCGGTGATAGCTAGTACCACGAACGGGGATGTCAATCCCAAATAGATCTTCACTCTCATTTGCACCTTACTATCAGTAATTAAAAGTTCTGATAAAGTCAGTGGGTTATCGCTTCTTAGGTAAACGTTATCATTGTATAAGTGTACACTTGGCGTCCAATTTGTGAACAAAGCATGTTCTTCATCCCAAAGATGTAAACCCATTTAATAAATGTTAAAAACGGGGGCTATGAACTCACCTCAACAGGTAGTCCTCTGAATGATATTATATATCCAAGTATAGCAATGAATCACACCGTCAAATACCTAAGTAAATACGGTCAAGTCTTAGTCTACATATTTAGGCTAACGACTCAGTGTATAAACTAAATTCAATTATAAGTTTATATATACTATTATCACTTGTGTGGTGGTGCACATGATTATTGTATTTGAAATTCATGATGGCTCTTAAGAAAACGGTTAAATTTTTACATTAAATATTTTTTTTGGGGTTAATAAATGTTCTTATTTATTAAGCCGTTATTCAAAACCGAATAATATCCGAGTATATTATAATTCGCCCGATTCGTTAAGTGTTTAAATATTTCACCTTCGTTCACAAAATACCCTTAGGTTTCTTATAATTTACAAAACAGTCCCTAGGTTTATGAAATATATACTATTTTCATTTCAAACCCTTAAGTTTCCATAATTACACTTTTAGTCCTCCAACTTTACACAATTTACACTTTAGGTCCTTACATGTTTTAAACAGCCCCTAGCATTTCAAATGTTACAAAAACAGTCCCTAACTATAAGGAATCCAGTTTTGACAGTTTTAGCCCCTCTAGTTTGTAATTTACACTTTTAGTCCCTTAACTTTACAAAAATCGCATTTTAAGTCCAATTAAGTTCTAACAAGTGACATTAGATTTCATTAAGCTCCAATAAGCCATATAAGTTGTTCCAGCTTATAAATAAGCTCGGGAGAGCTTATTTTGGCTTAATGGACCTTATTGGGCCCGTTAAGGTCCAATAAGTGTTTTAAAGGCCCGTTTAAGTTTTAAAAATCACAAATGCCTCCATTAAGCTTATTCAAGTCTGTTAAGTTGGAAATAAGCTCGGGAGAGCTTATTTTGGCCTTTTTTGAGCTTATTGGGCTCGTGAGCCCAATATCTCAACCCGAATTGAATACAAAGGTCCACTTAGCATTCCTAGCTTATTTTCTACCCTTTTTAAGCTTATTAAATCTGTTTTTGGTCCAGCTTATCCAAATAAGCTAATAAGCTCTCGTTAATGGGTTGTTGGGCCCATTAAGGGTCCGAATGGATTTTAAAGGTTTCGGTTTGATCCATTAGGGTCCGTTAACTATATTTGGGTCCATTAAGTCCATCTAGCTTATGAGAGTTCATCAATAAGCTGCTTTGAGCTTATTGTGAGCTTATCGCTCAAATAGGGCTCGTTAATGGGCTAGTGAGTCCATTAAGGGTTCGGTTGGGGCTTCTCACGACATGACAAGATCCATGTGAATCAAATAAGCCTTATAGACCTCTAAATAAGCTTGGGGTGCTTATTATTAAGCTAAGACTTCAAAGGAAATGGGCTGTTGGGCCCGTTGGGCTCTCGCACTAGGCTGCCAAGCCCCCAAGTGACCCGCAAGCTCCCTTGGTTCACTAGTTCGTTCTTAGGGTTTTTAACCGTCTCATTTTACACTCGTTAACACTTATTAACTATGACTTATTACATGCATTCGATTAATAAGCTATTTTACGCGTTCCCAAAGCCAAAGGTTTCGTTTACATTGAAAGTTTACGTATAGGATTCGTGTTTTTATCAAGAACGAACTCATGAACACCTTGGCTCATATTTGTAGGTTTCTATGAAACGTTTAAGCTCTTGCTCGATATTAGACCGTGTTTCTTTCATGTTAGCACCACACAAGGCATAGTATATGTTTAAGATAGGGGCGTGAACCATGCATGGGTCGAACCATGCATGTTCACGTTCTCATATGTTATACAACTCAAAGTTACGCGACATATTGGCTATATTATGAAAGTAACGAAGTGAAAAATGGCATAAAAGGCTTAGTTGTGACTTACAAGGGTCCTAAGGTTCTTAGTCCGTGGATTGCGAAGTAAACCCAAGTCGTATACACCCAAGCTCGTGTATTCTTTAAGCTCCACAAGTTGTTAAAACACAACTCCTTAGGCTCTTACACGAGTATTTAGTATCTCTTGAACACTTAGAGGGAAATGTGGCTTGTATATAGGCTTGGTTGCGTGAGATCCGAAGGTGTAAGGGTAATTGAGAATGGTTTAGCTTAGTGATAGTGGTTTTAGAGTTTTTAGAGTGTTCAAGTGTCAATTGTATATGGGTTTTTATTAGACTTTGTGAATAGTTAGGCTTTCTTGTCCTTAACACAACCATATGAGCCTTAACTTGGTGGTTTAGAGGTTTTCTAGTTAATTACCCATGGTATTTGTAATACTCCTAAGTACACTCATTAATTACTTGCATAATGTACAAGTTCTAGCTAGATTTAGAAAATCCCAAGGATTTGTGGTTTGTTCTTGGTTAACGCGAGACACAAAGGATTAAAGAGGCAAATGGTTCTTAACCAATGTGTAAAAGACTAGTAGGAGACCATTAGGACAAGTATTAATGAGAACTAGAATGTACAAGTACTTGTGAGGATCATTAGGAGATTTATTTAGCTAGTAAACACCAAGGATGATTTTTCTTATGGGTTTTCCTACCCATACTCGGCTAACTTTGGGTATTAACACAAGATTTGATTAAATTTTGTGTTTAGGCATTAAAAGTGGGTATTGGTTTGAGTCTAGGTAAGTCTAGGTATTTCTGTGGTGTGTCTAAGTGTATTTTATTGCGAAACGTAAGCCATTTACGTGACCAATAAAAATAAAATGAGCAATTTCAATAATTATCTTCCTAATAATTACTTGACACTTGCTTGACGAAAACCTTGATTTTATTTGGTGACCATTTGCGTTAAATGATTATTTCTAGTCTACGCGATTTAGCTTAAAAGTAAACGCGTATCGGACTAAAATAAATTGTGATCATTAATAGAGTCATACAATGACATGAAAATGAGAAATGTTACATATAAAGTATTCAAAAGATGACCGGACCGGACCGACCGGACCGGACCGAAGGTATTTCGGTCCGGTCCGCGGTCCGGTATTTTGGACCAATTCGGTCCTCGGTCCGGTCCGGTCCGACCAAAAACCCGATGATAATGCCGTGTAGGACCGGACCGAAGACCGACCCGGACCGGACCGTACCATTTCGGTCCGGTCCGCGGTCCGGCAATATGGACCATTTCGGTCCTCGGTCCGGTCCGGTCCGGTCTTGGACATATGCTCACCCCTAGTTAAGGGTATGATGGGCTTATATATGGGCTTTGGTTATTTAATTTGGCTCGGGTTCAAAGTAATTAGATTTAGGCTTTTATCAAGGGCTTTCAATTATATAAAAGGCTTAATGGGCTGACTTGGCCCATTAGCTTGGGTGTGGGCTGGCCCATTTAAGATGCACACGTCTTTGGCTTCGACTTTTCACGCTCTTTCTATTCCCGTGCTTGGTTTTGGCGGTTTTGGTTTTATTTTTGTCCTTTAGTGAATGTCCGTTACCTGCACAGTTTACAAAGCAAAACAAGCATATATATGGCATTTTATGTCTGTTTTTGGTCATTTAGGCTCGTTTTTATAGGTAAAAGATATGTGTAATTAAGCACATACCAATGACAGTGAATATATGCAAACAACTCTAGCATCACCGCTAACCAATAACCATATGTCACTTACGTACTTAAAGGGCCTACCAGCTGGAGCACTAAAATTAGGGCAGGACCACACACAAGCCTAGGTAGGCGTACCCATCCGCTCTAATAATCACACAAATACTGGGTAGGCGTACCCATCCGATCCAATAATCTCACAAACACTGGGTAGGCGTACCCATCCGATCCAAACAATCATGCATCACATAATATTCATATAGCAGTCATAAGCACATAACTTGTCCCAAAAACAAAACCACATTTCGCACAGATTAATTCAAAACATTTCAAAACACATTTGAGTATCATTTTCCCCCAACAGAGAAACAGTAAAAAGTGGGGCTACGAGAACTCACCTCAAGCAAGTCTTTAGCTACCCAATCTCAATCACACAAGCAAATGCAACGATGCCCGCACACGACCTAGTCTAGTTAATGTCCCAATATAATCATCCAATTTCAAAACAATCTTTACGTTTGATGCATAGAGTTTAGACACGTTGTACAATTACCCAAAACAGTTTTTAGTGGTGTGATGGTTGACGACTTAGCTCCACAATCAAATCAATCTCATTCTCCGATAATACATACTTATACTATTTAGCGTGAATAGAGAAGTAATATAATAAATATTTATAATTATTAATTATAAATATATCTCGACAAGTCCATCCGGTAAACCTTAGCCACTTCAAAATAATCATTATACGGTTGAAAATGAAACGTTTACCCATAATAAACACTTAAAAGAAGTTTCGAAAAAAATTGTATTTTTCGTCTTTTAGTGAATTTATTAAATAAATCAAATAATTAAATATTATGTTATTATTTAAAAATTAAAAATCATGTTTTTAAGAAAGTTTCAAAGTATAAACTTTTTACGAAATTTTGACATGACTCGTACGTTTATACAACTTTTTCCAAGGTTTCAAACCTTATTTTCAACATTTTTCACAAATTCGCCACTTTTCGACAAAATTCCAAAATCTCTATCGTTAACGCTTACCAACACGTTTTCTCCAAAATATCATTCAATATCACTTCGTAAATACATTTCCACTTTCAAAAGTCCGTCAAAATTCTCATAACTACTAAATATCGCTTATTGGGCCACAAGGGTCCATTAGGACATTTATAAGTCCAAAATACGATCCAAGTCCAAAACCAAAGTCCATTTAAATATATAAGTATATACTTATATGTAGAAATAATCCGGACCACAATAAGCCCCTCCATTAAGCCGCGGCTCAAATGGGCTTATTGGGCCGTGAGTTCATAAACTCCAAAATATGTATATTAAGCTTTAAGATAAGCTAATAAGCTACGTATCGCATTTGGTTACTACCAAAAGCCTTAAAAATAGTCCACAAACATACGCCATAACACAAAATAATCAAAAATCACTTCCCTTGTGATTACCAAACAAGCCGTGAGCCATAAGCTCAAAATAAGCCAATAAATGCTTAAAAATAAGCCTGCAATAAGCTATACAAGCTATTATAAAAAATAAGCTATCTAGCAACATATATTATTCAACCGTCACGACCACAACATTAAAACTACAAAATTTCCCTTTTCCTTTTTACTATTCACGAACCAAACACCCCTTAAATCATCCGTTTCGTTTTCGAAAATCGATTTTCACAACGATCAACTTGTACAACTAACATCTATGCATCAAAATAAACCCAAAAGGACAAACGAAATTTAAATTTGAAAACTTACAAGAAAACCTTCAAATTTGTAGATTTCGACACGAACCGGACAACTCAAACGTTGTTTAAATGAATAACCAAACACTAGAATCAACCCCAAATATTTATGTCTTCATGTTTTCTTGATCAATCTTCAAAAATTTATGTGTTTCTTGTTTGTTTTGTGTTCGGCCGGATACACACATACACATACACAAGTGTGTGTGTTTTTTTTTGAAATGAAAAATGATGAGGAAATGATCTTAGTGGAAGCATATTTGTGTACAAATAGAACAATCTTGCTAAAAAAAGCCATGTTGTTCCCTTCTCTTGCTATGACCGGTCAAGGGATCCTAGGGAGTCCCGGGCATTTCTTTTTGTGTCGGGATCACTTAAATGCTCGTAAAACTCAACCGTAAAATTTATCCCAAAGTTAATTAGCATTTTTATTCACTTTAAAAATACTTTTCCATTAACTTAGAGTATTAACAAGACATATTTTCACTTTACACCTTTCAAAACTCAATTTGAAAATTAACGGACGTGTCGGACTCGCTTTTCGGCATTTCTCAAAATTCACGGGTCAAACCACCCGAAATACACATAACACAATAATACCTTCCAAAAGGGATTATTAATCACAATAAACCTCCAATCATCACATATCTCATAAAAATCACCACCGTCAACACGATACAAATCTGAATAAACTGACCAAAGTCAAATAGTCAAAGGGCTATAAATGGAATATTCAGAACATAAAAAGCTTAAATGTTCGCATATGGTTGCCGGGCCATTCGTTGAAGATAAAAGTATATCTAGCCCCCTTAAAAGAATTTCGTCGCCGAAATTCAACTACTAACATCACTAAACAAATGCGTGTACTTCAATTTCATCTGATCTTCACGTTCCCACGTGAATTCAGGACCACGTTTCGAATTCTACCGAACCTTGACGATGGCAATCCTACTATGCTTCAACTTCTTAAACTTTTTTTCCAAAATTTTCACAGGTTCTTCCACAAAATTTAACTTAGCATCAACTCGAATCTCATCCAAAGGCACTTTCAGTGTTGGATCAGCCAAACACTTCTTAAGGTTCGACACGTGGAACGTGTCATGAACACCATTCAATTCCTCAAGCAAATCTAACTGATAGGCCACAGGGCCTACTTTCTCAATAATCTCAAACGGTCCAACAAATCTAGGTGCTAACTTCCTTTTCTTCCCAAAGCGTACCACACCTTTCCAAGGCGACACTTTGAGCAAGACATAGTCACATACACTAAACTCTAGAGGCTTCCTCCTCTTATCAGCATAACTTTTCTGATGATCACGCGTAACCTTATGTCTATCCTTAATCTGCGAGATCTTCTTAGTAGTCTCTTGCACTAACTCAGGTCCTATCAACTGACATTCTCCAACCTCAGCCCACATAATTGGCGAACGACACTTTCTACCATACAATGCCTCAAACGGAGCACATCTCACACTAGAATGATAACTATTGTTATACGAAAACTCAACCAACAGAAGATGAACATCCCAACTCCCTCTGAAGTCTAGGACGCACGCTCTAAGCATGTCTTCCAAAGTCTGAATAGTACGCTCACTCTGACCATCGGTCTGAGGGTGATAAGCCGTACTCATGTCTAAACGAGTTCCTAATGCCTCTTGCATTGACTGCCAAAACCTTGATGTGAAACGACTATCATCGATCCGATATAATCGAGAATTGGCACACCATTCTACAACTATCTCTTTCAAATACAAGTCTATACCAACCTTTTCCATCTTATAATACCTCACGCATAGGGTAGAAAAATAGCAGACTTAGTCAATCGGTCCCATAATGACCAGATTGTGACAAGCCACACTAGTCCAAGGCAACTTAGTCACAAAATTCCATAGCTATCCCTTCCATTTCCATACGTAATCTAGTTGCTGGAGCAAGCCAGATGGCACTTTGATGCTCAACCTTAAACCTACAAACAATCATACTTTTACTAACATACTCACTATATCCTTTTTCATCCAGGCCACCAATACCTATCACCCTTAAATCATGCAGAAACATCATATCACCCTGGGTGTATAAAGAACATTGACTTATGGCCATCATCCATTTATCAGAGTTCTCACCTCACCCTTCAAAGGTTCCCATATTCGACTTAGGTAGTACCAAAGTTCTCATCTCACTTCTCTGTTCAATCATCTCATCTAAACCTTTTTGTAATACAGCAAATTCCACCTACAGCCTACTACTAGCTCGACCAGTACCCAATCCTTGATACTCGACTGAAGGATCATATTCATAGCTCTAACTCTCTTAGGCTTTACTTTTTCCTTCTGGTATGTGCTATTTTACACATACCTTTTACCTTATAAAACGAACCCAAAAGACCAAAAACATGTAAAAATGGCAAATATATGCTTGTTTTTGTGTTTGTGTATGTGCAGGTGCGGATATTAAAGAAATGGACAAAGATTCAAAGCAAAAAGACTTTAGTTCGGGGACAATATTTCTTTATCAAAAGTTTCTTGAATTCAACCCAGGTAATCTGGTAAGCTTCTTCTATCCCAATAGGTTGGACAAAAGAATTCCACCAAGATAGAGCTTCTTTAGTTAAAGTACCAGTAGCCAACTTCACCTTGCAGTCTTCGATACAGTTGCTATGGGAAAATACTGATTCAGTTCTTTTAAACCAGCGGATAAGTCCAACAGCTCCTTCTGAACCTTTGAAGTTTAAAGGTTGGCAGCTCATAAACTCTTTGTAGCTACACTATCTTGCTATAGGAGCTTTTCTTGGTCTAGTGGTATTATCAGTATTTTCCATGTTAGTGGCTTGTGCTTCCAGAGCTATGGTATCCCTTAGCCTCTTTTCTTCTTTTGTATCTCCTTCCCTTATCAATAGACCTTGTCTTTAAAGAGGCAACCTTGGAGAGAGTTTTGGCTGCTTCAAGAGTATTTGGACTTATGTCTTCCACTTGTTCCTCCCCTGAAGCATTTACTTTTGTTGTAGGAGGAGTAACCAATCCTTGTACTGAAGAATCTAGAGGATCATCTTGACTTTTCCTCCCCTGAACCTCAGGTTCTTCCTCTTCAGAGTCTGACAAAACCAAATTCCTCCTTTTCAAAAACCCTTCCAACTTCTTCACTTTCTTGACTAACTTCACAATAGCATTTCCCATGGTCAGCTTGGTTTGTTTGAGATCCGTTTCCAGGCTGTCAATTCTTGATATCAACTTAGGAACTGCCTGAAGTAAATCATCCATAGGCATTTGACTTAGAGCCTGTTCTTGTGGGGGTGAGAAGTGTTGGTGGACAGGAGATGGCTCCTAATAGATGTGCTCAAATGGTGTAGATTCAGTGTCAGGTATTGGTGTAGGTGAAGGTGTAGATATAGGTATAGGTGTTGGTGAAGTTGTAGGGATAGGTGGTGGTGTAGGTGTAGGGATAGGTGGTGGTGTAGGTGTAGGGATAGGTGGTGGTGTAGGTGATGATGGTTTGGATTGAGCCACAACATCATGTTCTTGACCTGCATTTGGGTTAGTAGCAACAAGTAACATAGCAGGCAATAAAGGTCTTGGTGCCCCTCGAAAACCCCTTTTCATATTCCCAAA